>WNYA01001494.1:0-24409 GCA_019512145.1 Engystomops pustulosus
TGATACTGCCTGCTGAGCTGTGTATCTAATCCTATCCTGTGTGATACAGTCTGCTGAGCTATGTATCTAATCCCATCCTGTGTGATACTGTCTACTTAGCTGTGTATCTAATCCTATCCTGTGTGGTACTGTCTGCTGAGCTATGTATCTAATCCCATCCTGTGTGATACGGCCTGCTGATGTTACACCTTCTGGCTCGGTGACTGCAGCTCTCCTCTTTATGTGCTGAATACATGATGATTGATCCTTCTTCTATTTTTACCTCCGATGTTTCCATTTTTAATGTTGGGAAACAATTCGGGAGCTGGAAATAAAACTATAAATAGAAGCCTTTACCCCGGGGACGTTTCCAGTGTTTGGGAACACGGAGGAGCTGAAAGCAGACGGTGACAATAGACGGGTAAATGCAGCAAAAATAGAGAAGTATTTATAGAGCCGCCTGCAGCCATCACATAGACAATCAATGGGGGAGATGAGGAGGGAACAGCGCCCTCTGCTGGCTGCCTGAAGAACTGCACTCACATACACAATCAATGGGGGAGATGAGGAAGGAACAAGCGCCCTCTGCTGGCTGCCTGAAGAACTGCACTCACATACACAATCAATGGGGGAGATGAGGAGGGAACACGCCCTCTGCTGGCTGCCTGAAGAACTGCACTCCCATACACAATCAATGGGGAAGATGAGGAGGGAACAGCGCCCTCTGCTGGCTGGTTAAAGAACTGCACTCACATACACAATCAATGGGGGAGATGAGGAAGGAACAGCGCCCTCTGCTGGCTGGTTATAGAACTGCATACACAATCAATGGGGGAGATGAGGACGGAACAGCGCCCTCTGCTGGCTGCCTGAAGAACTGCAAACACACAATAGGTGAGAAGATCATTTTTAACAAGTTTACAAGTTGTAATTTTTCTCGCACATCCCTGGGGTATGCAAACAATGTGTGATCACACTGACACGAACCCTCTACACTATCATGGATTCAGAGTAACTATGAACAGGCCCTATAACAGGGAGCCAAACTGCTAGACATGGAAGGTGCAATACATCCCCTGTATAGAGGTTACCAAATGAAGATTACTCCAAATACTACCGAACCACAATGCACCCGACACAAGACAAACCAATCAGCCAACATCTAGCAGATACAATTCAGTGTCTCCCCATTGGTGAGATTATGGATAATCTGACCCACCCGCAAGGCCCCGATCGTCAGGGATGACCATAGCCGTGCTCATCCCCTGATAGGATGATCATAAAGCAAGAGCTGCCAGAAGACGCAGTGCACCACAAATAATCCCAGTGCGAATAACTGAGACTTTACTAAGAAAATGTATTAAGTTTATTTGCCTGGAAGCAGATTGTCATATAATACAAAATAATACAATATATATACAAGGAGATAAGACACTCCTGATAAATCTCCCCGTAGAATTAACCTACAAAGAGTACAGTACTAAATCACAGTGTGTTATGCTCCAGAGCTGCACTCACTGTTCTGCTGATGAAACAGCTGTGACAATACAAAGACCTGCATGAATATTATCTTGGTGTCATATGATGCAAAAATAGTATAAATCAATCGTGGCTAAAATGATGTAATTTAATCCATAGAATTTGTGCTTTATCCTCCTGTATAACACCCCGTCCCTGCTCCCCCTGACGCCCCTTCCAGTATTAACCACAAGAATTTCATTCCAAAACACATCAGTTCATTTTTTTTTTTTTTTTAAATACCGACACGCAGCACACGGGCCTCAGCGCTACAAGTTATACTAAACATAGTCCAGAAGTTCTGTTTCCATCTCATTCTCACTTCCTTCAGAAGGATGAAATTCTTCCTCCTCATCTTCCTCTTCTCCAGACTCGTATGCGAGCGGCTCCTTACTGTCACTAGAGGCAGCAGGACTGGTGAACAGAGCTAAGGGAAGAGGAGGAACACAGCTCCTGTCACATCACGTATTATACTCCAGAGCTGCACTCACTATTCTGCTGCTGGTGCAGTCACTGTGTACATACATGACATTACTTATCCTGTACTGATCCTGAGTTACATCCTGTATTATACTCCAGAGCTGCACTCACTATTCTGCTGCTGGTGCAGTCACTGTGTACATACATGGCATTACTTATCCTGTACTGATCCTGAGTTAAATCCTGTATTATACTCCAGAGCTGCACTCACTATTCTGCTGCTGGTGACTCACTGTTTGACTGCTCTTTGAGTATATTTCTATCTCACCTGGTCTCTTGGAGCGGATGATTTGCTTGATCATGAGTGACATGGAGTCTCTCAGCAGGTCACTAGTCTTGGGCAGACACCAGCCGTCCCGTTCGTTACATTCACTCTCTGCTCCGTCATTCCTCTTGATAATCTCCTGCAGACTAGAGCAGAATTATAATCCATGAGGTAATCTGCCCGTTATGAGCCTGCAGAGGACTGGGGTGTGCAGCACATCTCCAGGTAGCTAGGTTTTTCTAGGCCGGGACCACCCGTCAGTAAAACCTACCTGTCCACATTTATATCACACAGCTGGTAAAACATCTGGCGGTATGGAGGTAAGTTACCTTCCCGGAAGATGTACACCGACTCCTGTAATAAGGCAAAATTAAGATACTACGGTAGTATTGTCTGAGGCACAGACCTAATACACTGACAGTACATGTGGTACAGGCTCACTGGTCCCTTTATAGATGGTGGTAGCTCTCTGCCTTATACAATGGAGCTCCAGAGAAAGCCCCTCGTATATTATGTGCCTGGATGAGACAGCAAGGTTTTCCCTTCTTAGAGATGGCACCTGGAGCACATGTGAGCCGCATATGTACAGCCTGTGGCGGGAGTCCCTCATCAGGTGACCATGTATATTGATGCACGCTTAGCTTAGCATCTTTAGGATGCCTCGGCCTCCTCTACTAGTCTCATGGGGCGTTAACACCCCCCCACACAACCCCTCCCCGAATCGGTAAGTCTCCTTTCTTCAACCTACCATCTCATAATCTCATATTCATTATACCCAGAGCACTCAGAACAGAACCACCTGAGAAAGCCAAAACGTGCCTCGAGGAGCTGTGGTGGTACTATAAGAGGGGGAACCATTACTACCAACTTTCGTAAGAGAGACACGTCACAGAATTTTTTATTTTTTTTGCCCCAAGCCACGCCTTTAGTTTGATCTCTTCTCCACACCCGCACAGAGTAATTTCCCCCTTAGTGCCTCAACCTCCCCCTCACATTGTGTCACCCTCCAGCTCCCTGTCACATCGCAGCCCCTCTGACATTGTGCCCCCAACTCCCTCTCTTACCCCCGCAGCAGTCCTCCACTCATATTGTGTCCCCCCCAGCTGCTCACCACTTATTGTACTCCTCATCTTTTTTTAAAAATCAGATTGGGCTTTATTGATTTTTACATTTTAAGGAAAATAACACAACACCAACAATGCCCCAATTGCGGAAAAGACAGCCCCTCCCACCCCATCCTCCCCACTCCACAGTTCCGGTCCCTGACAGCTTCACCTTCTGCAATTCTGGGATGGGTCTTGTCTGCCCACTCCTAGCAGCTCCCTATCTTATTTTGTCCACCCCCCAGCAGCTCCCCTTCTTATAGTGCCCCCAGCAGTTCCCATCGCTTATATATTGCCCCCCAGCAGCAGCTCTTCTCTCCTCTGCTCCTGCTGTATGCTACAGCAGAGCCAGAGGCACAGTGGATGGTGCAAGGAGCTGCCAGCCCACCGTCACTGCTCTGTCAGTAACTAGACGTTGCCAACAGAGCGGATATCCTGGTATATACCTCCCGCCAGGAGGGACAGAGCCCGAAAGTCGGGACAGGGCATCAAAATAAAAGGGGAAACTGCGAAGGGGGGCAAAATAGGTAGGGGAACTGCTGTGGGGTGAAATAAGAGGTGGGCCCTATAAGAGCGGGAGCTGCTGGGGGGCAAAATAAGAGGAAATTTGCCGTAATTTATTTTTATGTAGTCTGTGGATTGTCTTATATGCTAACATGATGTAGTTGGTGACCACCACATGTTTTCATTAATAATGTTTCATCCATTTTGGTAGTAACTATTAGTTTGGTGCCATTTTATTGGGTACACTATATTCATGCTACTTATAGGTACTTCTGTTTTGAGCAATGTAGCAGGGGATGCAACAAATTTAAAGTTTGTGAGACTATTATAGGTTTTCAGCATAACAGGGGTTAAGATCCCCAAACTAGAGATCTGCAACTCCATGAAATAATTGCTTCATTAATAAGCAAGTACACAATTACTCCTAAATATAAAAAGGTAATGACTCACCTTCAGCCGGTATTTATTAGGCGGAGCCTTTTTACTGTCTTTAGAGCCCAGTGACCCGAGGCCATGGGTCAGGTCCTGCATGCTGATGGCTTGTGGCACTGCAATACAGTGATGGGCACAATGGATCAGCAGGAAGAGATGGCTGTTGGCACAACATCTCTCTTTTGTGGGTGGGAATGTGAACCCCCTTTTCTAACATTGCGTAGATGGACTTTGGTTCCATCTGCATTCGATATTTCGGGTTTGTGATCTGGATTTTTCTGAATTTGTGTAACTCACCTGGTTTCTTCAAGGTGATGGGCAAGCTGTAATTGTAAGTGCTGCGTTTGGCTTTAACCGGCATCTCATTAGAATTGTAGCCTATTAAAGGAAGCAGAGGAGGTTAGAGGAATCGTGGCAAAGTCTCATATTAAGATTTAATATGCAGGTATTAAGCAGAGTGTCTGAAGGGACCAAAATTCCACAGAACCCTCCCTGTTAATGAAGTGCCAGTGTGCTTACATGAACATTAAGTGCATGGGGCAACAATCAGGTAAATGACACTTCATAAACAGGAAGGTTTTGGGGCGACTACTGCTCATGCACTCTCCTGATCCCTGGGGGCTCCAACCAGCCTTTGAGAATACAAGAGAAGTGAAAGAGATGGGGCGATGCCTTCCATGAATTGTGAAAGGAAATCTGCTCATCCTTACTACTTACCATATTTCATTCCACATCGTATCCGAAAATCAAGCACTTGGTATATTTTAGCTTCCGGGTTTTTTCTCGGGTCGTAGCCAAACCGCACCCAAAGACTCCTCCATGGTCCAGTCAGCTAGAAAGAAGATCCAAAATGAAGGCACTGCTACATAAAATACTTAGAGCAGTGGTTCTCAACCTTTCTCATGCTGTGACCCCGCAATACAGTTCCTCATGCTGTGGTGACCCCAAACCATGCAACTTGCAGTAAAAACACAGTAAAATTGCGGCTCCGATGGCTTTAGGCGACCCCAGGTTTTGGTCATTCGACCCCTGCTGGGGTCCCGACCCACTGGTTGAGAACCACTGACTTAGAGTAACAGCATATGTCCCGCAGTTATGTATAGATTTTACATATGGAAATTCTGCTGTGTAATACAGAACAATAGAGGGTGTTCATCAGCAGGTGGAGAGAGCTTTGTCCGTATATAAACCCCATTATTTGTAAAGTGCTGTGGAATATGATGAGGCGTCATAGATTAATATAATTGCAGATATGGAAATTAACATGCAGTGTGGATTTCACGATTAGCAGCATGTCAGTAGTTTGCTGTTGATCCGCAGCAGATTTCTCCTGATTTTCTGCTGGACGTAGCAGGAGAAGTCTGCAACATATAAATTGACTCGTATGCTATCTTTTATATGGTCGTGTTCCATCCAAATAACACTGTCCGAGTACCAGATAGTACCAGGCCTATTTACCATATTTTTCGGACTATATATGAACCGTACTTACAGACATCCTTATAATCAGGTGCGCCTTATATATGAACCTAAACAGTTTAGCAGGCATTTATTGATGGTGCGCCTTATAATCCAGTGCGACTTATAGTCCGAAAAATACGGTATATCTTTGAGGACCACAGTAATTTTGACACTTTTGCAATATTGGATTCTGAGAGACGCGATTTTTAAAATTTTCTCTCAACGTAGCTGTATAAGGGTTAGTTTTTTGCAACACCAGATATATATTTTTTTTTATTGTACAATTCCGGGATAAATATATGTTGTTAATGAACTTTTATTAACTCTTTCTGAGCTACAAAGAAAAATTGCATTTGTACCACTTTTCTTTTAATTTAATTTTTTTTCAGTCATTTGTCATCATCATTCTATGGGTCACTATGATTTTTATGTTTAACTGCTTTTGCATGCAAAAAGTACTTCTTTTTAAAAACTTAAAAAAATTAAAAACTTCTTGTTTTTTTATTATACTTTGTGACTATTATTTGATGTATATTTGGGTTTCAATTGACACTATTATTTAACACCAGCATACACTAGTATACAACTCTTTGCTCTGACACATCAGAGGGAAGAGTATATAGTATAAACAGTGTACCTGTCACTGCAGCTGCTTTGTTTCTATGTACGATAATTGATCCTTTCCTGAAAATCAGTCCATTAATTCAGAAAAGAATCAATCAGATATTTACAAGAAAAGCTGCAGAACAGAAGTACAAGGAGCCAGGTCAGTCCCTCAGAGAAGCAGTTTTAGGGATGAGAGGGTTGGGGAGGGGTATGATTATTTAGAAAAATAGGCTTTTATAGAGAATTTTTTTTGCAACAAGGTAAATTTCAGAGGAGATCGGTATCACAATGCCAGCAGCACTAGAGAATTTATTATGTTCTGGAGTTAACTATTTCTGGTATGGATTCCTTTTTAGGATCTTAACTAATTGCATCCTGATAAGGTCATCAAGACCAGAGGCTGTTAATTACAGCCATAACTAACCCCCTTCCCCAAGCAGAGATGCCAGGATCACTGGAGGAAGGAGGACCCTAAATATACTGCAGCTCTGCAAACTGTCACTCTGAGAGTGGCAGTATATTTACGTGGACTAGTGGTGAACGGGTTAAGGAAGACCTAAATATGTTGTCAATACTGACCATGTAATAAGCAAAATAAGGCAGAAGCAGCTTCAGCTTGTCAGGATGGAGGCAGAGATTGGCTTTAATTGCATTGCGGGACCAAATGGGACGACAAGTAAAGAGCTGGAGAAAGAACAGAATCATATTATAAAACCCTATGATACAGATAGACCACAAGGACCTACCCATCCTGACACATACATACCCTCCTCATCTCCTGCTCTACTTTCATGTCCACTGTATTGGTACACAGCTTCTTCCATTTCTTGACGGCAGCTGGATGAGGCTCATTGGGCACCTCCCCATCTTCAAAGTTAACAAATATGGCATTGTGAGGTCTACGAGCCCTGCTTAACCCAATCAGATTCTCACTGGACAGATGTGGAGGCTGATAACCATCCCTAAAGAAGTAAGAAAATGTTAATTGTGCAGTACTGAACAGTAGGGGGGTTAATTATCATTAGACCAGCTCCTTGGGACAGTTCTATATCTATTTTTGAAGCTCCGCTGCCCATCAGATGCATTAAAGTGGCTTTGGGCCTTTAATAAATGTTCTAATGGTCCATTTCCTTTTTTAAAAAGTCCCCAAAAAAGGGACAGCAGTATATCTATCTTTAGATCAATGAAGAGGTGTAGGTAGCCCGGTAAACCTTTTTAGCAGTGAAAAGTCTCAAAAAAACCTCAATATGACTACTTTGAGACTTTTTTATGCAAAAAAAGGCCCAGGAAAACCAATGGTAAATAGGAAATAGCAAGCTGCATGACCGTGCCCTGGGGGACAGTGTAAGGAAAGGCAAGGTCCTCCATTTGTGGGCAGATTGTGCAATACAAGCAGTCCCCGGGTTACGTACAAGATAGGGTCCGGAGGTTTGTTCTTAAGATGAATTTGTATGCAAGTCGAAACTGTATATTTTATAATTGTAGATCCAGACAAGAAAAAAAAAATATTGGCCCCAGTCACAATTGAAGTTTAAACATTTTTTGCTGTAATGGGACCAAGGATTATCAGTACTGCCTCATTACAGACACCTTACAGCTGATTATTGTAATCTGGGACTATAGTAAAGCATTCAGAAAGCTTCACCAGAGGTCAGAGGGGTCTGTCTGTAACTATGGGTTGTTTGCAAGTCGGGTGTCCTTAAAGGGGTATTCCTATCAGGGCATTTACATTTAATTAAATTCATTTGCCATTTGTAAGCATTTCTTCAATTGGATGTTAATAAAAAAAAATGTTCCTGTGTGAAGATAATTTCTAATAAATGTAGCCATGTTGTCCCTTAGAAACGAGATGGCTTCCTCGGATACGGCCACGTCACACTCTGGCAGCGGTGGCCAGATATGCGCTATATAGAGTCCTGCAGGACCATTAGGATTCAGCAATCATTACCACAGGACGGCTGTGGGACCTGCAGCAACTCCCGGACACTTCATATACAAAAACAATTTATTTCTTTGTGCAATCCCTCCAGCAGAGGTGGCCGTATCCGAGGAAGCTATCTCGTTTCTAGGGGACAACATGGCTACATTTATGAGAAATTATCTTCACACAGGAACATTTTTTTTAATAACATCTAATTGAAGAAATGTTTATATATGGAAGATGAATGAAACTGAATGAGAATGCCCAGACAAGAATATCCCTTTAAGTAGGGTAGGGTATAAAAAAAAGTGGAGGGGGATGAGATCAGACTGTAAATAAAGGGCGAGAAAGACCATGCAGCCCAGCAGATATGTCTGCAATGAGAATGTCATTGTATGTTGTGGATTTCAGAAAACTTTCAATAAAAAAAATCTGATAAAAAAGAAAGCAACTGTGGCCATCAATGTGGAGGTGAGGAGAGGTAGCACTGGTGTAATCCACTTCTGGTAACCAGCTATACAGGAAACTTTACCATCGTCTCATCCACATGAATGGGACAGTGCTGGTATGACCCCCACTTATTATAAAGACATATTCAAACAGTAGAAGATCAGGTCACAACCCCTACACAGCACCTGTGATTGATGTTAGGACGATAGTAATAATCAACAGGGTTATCCAGTCTGGAGAAAATGGGTGGAGGGATATGAAGGTGGATCTCCTGGTGGAAGTATTCTTCCTTCTCCGGTTTCTTCAGTAACACCTTGTCATAGAGAGAAGCAGTAGACCCCTCCGAGCTGCCAGCAAAGGCCAAATACTGGAAATCTGACATTCCTTAGAAAAAAGAAAAATCCATTATTTGGTCACTTTTTTATAATTGTGTAAGTAATGTCATGTATGTACACAGTGACTGCACCAGCAGCAGAATAGTGAGTGCAGCTCTGGGGTATAATACAGGATGTAACTCAGGATTATGATTTTGTCTTTCCGATAGATTAATTACTCCACAAACCTTGAAACTTATAGACTGTCCCCACTACACCCAGGATCTCCATGCTGATTGTTCCCTCTGGGGTGGGTTCTCCTGTACTGGGGTCTTGTGACTTTTTCTTGCGCGTCTTCTTCTTCACCCGCAGGATCATGGTGGTGGTGGGGAAGCGGTTGGCACACAGTGGGTGGCAGTAAGGGTCTTTGGGCCTGAAGTACAGCTCTAGCCTCTTCGCCGGGTCTGCGTACACCTGTCAAAACATAGATTAATGCTGGAGAACTACAAGTGACATCATGTCTAACAAAAGACAGAGCATTCTGGGACTAGTGGTTCCACAACTATATAGACTAGAATACTTCACACAAATATAAGCAGCATGAGACCAGGGGGACGACTATCAGTGTTGCACCCCTTCGGGGTCCTCACCCGGGACACCCCCTCCTCTCCTCCCAGGGTCCGCAGCATGTTGCCCACGTCCTGTATCAGCCCCGGGTACTCCACGCACACCATGGGTTTCTGGTTCCGAGGAAGAGTCAGAACCCCGGTGCCTTCCATGTCTGTGAGAATTGGGTCCGTCGCTCTTTAGTGGCCGTGCAGCCCGGCAACCTGTACACAAGGTTCCGGGGTAGAAAGATTCTGCCTCCCGCGATGCGCTGCTGGGCCGCTCATTACCGCGGACACCATTCTGTTTGCTTTGACCAGGAGAATATAGGAAAAAGATCCCCATAGAGATATATAATAAAATCCATACAGTACTGTAATATATAAAGTGTCACTTCTAGCAACCAATCAGTTGACATCTTTTATGTTCCAACTGACAGTGGAAGCATCTAAACTGAAATATGATTGGTTGCCAAGCGCCTCAGGCCTGTGTTGCTAGATGAGGCCTAGTGTAAAATTTAAATCCGCCATAAACAAGACCTGATAACAAACAAAAGAATATCAAATTAAAGGGGAAGTTTACTGAAATCAAATTCAACAGCAAATATTAAATATGGTGCCATTTATCTAAGTGAAATGTACAGATTGTAGGAAATGGCGTGAATTAAAAAAAAAAAAAAATCATTAAAATAATTTTCAGTAACAATTCTAGTAAATTCTGTCCAACATGTTTTAGGCAACCATCACCCAACAGGGGCAGGAGACAGTTATTTATTATTGGTTTTCCAACAGTTTTTTGAATGATTTTTGCTGTGACTTGTGCAACATATTAAGATGTATCAGCATCACAATTTTGCTAGTAATTAGACTAACAAAAAGCTGATCTATTAAGTTCTATGTCACCTTCATGAATGTGGAGTAATTTCAGGAAATTTGTTTCGGTTGTGTGCCAATTTATTGAGCCCTTGCAAAACAACCTAAAATCCCAGTATAATAAACTACAACATTTGTGCACCAAAAAGGACCATGCAACACTATTAATGAATGCCCTCCCATGTGTGTCAAAATAATGGGCAGTCATTGGCGGTTCTGGGTTTTGCTTTAGGATTTCGAACATATTTCGAAACCCCAGGGCTTCTTACAACAGAGGAGACCGCTCAGAGCCCCAGAAGTGTGGACAAAGATCCGGTGTAAAATATCCACCTGTATGCCTGCTGCATTCTTACTTCTTGAAGCAGTATGGACATAGAGGGAGCTGGTCAGGGAAATTTGGGACACCAAAGTATGCACATTGCTTCTTGGTTTAGTTTTGTGCTCTCTAACAGCGCTTTCCTGGGCTCCGTTAAAAAAAAAAACAGAGCCACAAACAAACAAATAAAAATCCAGGGGCCACTCATAATTCACAATCCTCTCCCTGCTTTAGTACTAGTCTTCTTATGTAGTTCTGCAGAGTGCCAGGAGGTGGCATCCCACTCTAGCAGTATGGCTAGTCTGCATTCCTCTAGCACAGTGATGGCAAACTTTTTAGAGACCCAAACTACGACCAAAATCCACTTATTTACTGTGAAGTGCCAACGTGGCATTTTAAGCAGTAACTTATTACTACATGTTCTTCCACATCTTTCAATCGTATCAGCCCCTGAGGCCACCAATACAGTTGAAAGAAAGAGGGTCTCTCTGTAGAGAAAGGTTGGTGGGTCCAGCAGGATGACCTCCAAAGATGACGCAGTTCTGTCAACACCACCTCACTTTTCCTGCCGTTCCAAACAGCCAATGAAGTGTCGCTTTAAAATAGCGCTGAGAGCATCTTCTCATAAGTTGCCTGGGGCTGCAGGAAGATTTGGTCCTGTTTGGTGAACTCTGTCCTGTGTTGATGGCCTGAGTGCCCACAGAAAGAGCTCTGAGTGCCACCTCTGGCATCCGTGCCATAGATTCGCCACCACTGCTCTAGCACATTGATGGCAAATCTTTTGGAGACAGTCCCCAAGCTACAACCACAACCCACTTATATGTCGCAAAGTGCCAACATGACAATTTAAGCAGTAACTTATTGACCCCGGTTGTATCACTGGTTTTAATCGTACTGAGGTCCTGAGTTCACCAATACAATAGAAAGATTTGGATTGTAGCTTCCCTAAAGGGTCCCCTGAAGAGGAAGAATCAGGGGAGCCAGAGCAGGAGCTTCAACAATAATCTGTCTCTATCCACACCTTCTTGTGAGGATGTCGCTTTAAAATAGCACTGAGCTTGGCATGTCCTGGGCTGTATTGGATCACAGGAGAAAGCCTTGAGTCCTAGCTTGCAAACTTTGTGTTGGGGTGAAGGCTTGGGTGCCCACAGAAAGGGCTCTGAGTAGCACCTCTGGCACCCGTGCCAAAGGGCTCTGAGTGCCACCTCTGGCACCCGTGCCATATGACTTTGTATATTACAGATTTTTGCTGGGATTGAGAAAATTTCAAATTACCAACCAGTCTGCAGAATACAAGTGGAGCCCCTATTCTGCAGATGACGGACTACAGTTTGCATTGGGCATTTGTTCCACACCAGCTGCATGGGCAAGGGCATATATACTATAGGGTAGACAATATGGTCTCTGGAGGTCTTCCTACATAGAGTTTCCATCTATTCTACCAGCCAGACCTGTATTTTAAAGGTTATATACATGTGTCGTTCTAATGGCCCCATAAGAGGATGGTAGTTTTGTGTACGTGCAAATACAAGATTAAGGCCCCCTTTATTGCAGCCTGTATTTATGGGTACAGACATCTGTTGCTGTTGGTATTTTGCTGTAATGCTAGGAGGTAGGTAACAGGACTACCTGTCCCAGGTGGTATGGAGCGTGGTGGTGCCAAGCAGCACATGGAAGAAGCCTAAGTTTTAGGTCTTCTTTGCTCCATGTACACCACTGTGCAGAGAGATTGGCAGAAATAATATTTCCATTGACTATGCAAGAAAAGGTGACTGCAACTGATCACTGACAACTACTAGAGTATAACATAGGCAGTGTGTCCAGTGCTATAGGGCTAGCATAAGGAAGCTCAATGTCAGTAGGAGGCATGAAAGCTTTCCTATCCTCCACCACACATTCCGTGGGATTGGAAATACAGTGACTAAAAAGATGTTATCCCAAGAGAACCATAAAAATTGTCAAGACATGTCAAAGTGAAGAGTAAGAAGCACTCAGCATGGGACGGATGGTGGAAACTGTTTCCCTTATCAGTGCCCTCCAGTATCCCATAAGAAGACTACACCCCATCCTCACCCAGTTACTCAGCATGTTTTGTCTGAGCCCTCTTGCAAAAACAAGTTTGCACAAATCTCACAGCTTGAAACAACCTCTGCAGAATCTAGAAACATAAGAAATTAGTATTTACTATTTGGACCCCGAAAATCCTTATCATAATGGAAATTGGAGGAGGGGGTCACTGTCAGATCCCCTTTGTGCATGCAGCTTGTCCATACATCATATACTCAACCAGATATATCAGGGAGTGACAACAAATGTGGTTGGGACCAGGTGTTTCTTTGTAGTAACCTATTCATTTGTGTTCTCTTATACTCCATGACCTTGAGGTGCCATCCTCAGACGTAAGCTATGCTGGTTGTCACTCTGCTTTCCAGGCAGTTGTATAAGGAGGAGCAGAGAAATGGGGCTCATAGAATAAGGGCTACAGATCTCCAAGTCAAAATAATTAGAATAAAATAAAATTCTTCAAATTTCTTGAAATTTTGTCCCCCCTACCAATCTTCCTCTAATTATGAAGGCACGCCCATAGGGAATAACTATTTTTTTCCAAGCTTTCACCTTTTTAATTTAACCTATCCACTCCAAATGATGACCTTTGTGCGCTACCCCATATTGTTGCTATTCCTAATCTTACCAGTAATAGAAATTTACCAAGTGCCGTTATTTTCCAGAGTCGTTTCTCTATAGATCATAGATACATAGGAGAGCCACTTAAATTGAACCTGGTAAAGACATAAGCAGTGCGTCCTCTATAAATTGGAAAATTTCTCTCCAAAATGAACTTAGCTCCGGACACGACCACGTGAACAAAGGCCGCACCTTTTTCTCCAAAGCTCATTAGACACTATTCCAATATTCCAAGATGAGATTGAGATTTAAAGGGTCAGTGGGCCACTAATTGGCACGGGCCACTTGGCAATTTTATATATAGCCAACCTCTTCCCTCATGCCCCGCTGGATCTTTGAGCCTCGTGCCTTACAAAAAGCTTGTTTCCTATGTTCTGTGCGATTATAGTGATTTCCCATTTTGACCTTGATTCCATTCCTGACTACGCTACTCTTCTGCCTATTCTGACCTCCTGCTTGTATCTCGCCTTGGCCACCACCGCGGACAAAGTCACGCTTGTGAAGCGACCTGGTGGCACCACGCTGCAGCAAGTCCAATACGCTTTGCGGCGGGCTCTGGTGAAAAGCGGGTACCACATAGACTCCGCTCCCAGGTGTCATCCAGTGGGTCTACTACCCCTGAATCCTCACAATATATATGTGAAATTACTTTTATAATGACAATAGTGCCTCTCAAAAATTCAATACAATTGCTTGTCCCAACCCTAAATCTAACCTTATCAGCTGTTCTCATATAGGCATAATAGAGCTAAAAACGTGGATCCCCACCCCCATACCGCAACTGCAGTTCTTCTAAATTTAGCATCCGTGCCTCTGAAAAAAATTTTGAAAAAAATACCACTCCCTTCTGAATCCAATACCCCTTCCCAGCAATGGATCTAAATTTAACAAAATTAAAATTATACATTGTATAAACCTTATTGTAATTCACAACTTTCTAATAGTGTAGAAACAGTGGGGCTCATTTACTAAGGGTCCGTCGGATGCATTTTCGTCAGGTTTCCCGATGATTGCCGTTTTGCGCCAAACTGCCCCGGGATTTTGGCGTGGCCGTTGGACAACCCGACAGATACAGACAAACCGTGGAATTTAAAAACGGAATTGTGTCGCAAGATCAAGCACTCACATGCAACGGGAAGAAGAAGGTGAACTCCAGCGGACCTCAGCGCGGAAGCGACGGATGCAGGAACTCGGGCGCACGGACCTTAGTGAATCCTGGAATCCTCGAATCCTCGTCGGACAACGCATCAATATACATTCTGTATCAATTTCTAGATCTCTGCTTGCTGTCTTGCTATAGAAAGCTGCTATGTTTACTTCCAGTGGATATAAATCTGACTCTGGTCATGTGATGGACACGCAGGTACACAAGCTGTTTGTATCACACACCTCCTATTACTCTCTGTGATAATAACGGATTGTGCACCAGCATGTCCATCTCATCACCATGGACAGACTTCTATCCACTGGAAGAAAACATAGAAGCTTTCTATAGCAGGACAGCAAGCAGAGATCTAGAAAAATCACTCAAAATACAATCCATTGATTTAAAGATTTTTTTAGGCATCCAGACAGGACAGACCGCTAATCATTTTAATCAAACCAACTCTATCAGAACTTGAATAAAACTAAAAGAAGTTATAACATGTACAATATATTGAAATTCTAAGTCCGATATTCAATAATCCAAAAATACTGATAATCTGGTGCCAATCATAGCTCAAAGACTGTGGCTATCCTGTCACACTCCTCCCTCATTCCCATTGTGCCAAGTGACTGACTGTGCATTACCACACGTCTTTGTGGCTGTATATTTTAAGCATTCTTATATTTGCTGTCAGGAAATGGTTAATATCTACAGTGTCCAGTGGTCCTTTATTTCCCCTCTCTTCATCATTTTCTCCTGACTTCTCTGAGACTCCTCAGATGTTGTCCAAAGATATGTTCCCGGGCCCACCACAGCCTCAAATCCTTACTGTCACATGTAGACAGGGAGATAACTTAGCTATTTCTGAGTTTCCTTTGTGCCATAGGGATTTCTTAATCAGCTCCGCTGTACATATATAATTGTATACAGGAGATGCCCAGGTTATACCAGGCTGTACATATATCATTATATACAGGAGATCCCCAGGTTATACTAGCTGTACATATATCATTATATACAGGAGATCCCCAGGTTATACCAGCTGTACATACATCATTATATACAGGAGATCCCCAGGTTATACCGGCTGTACATATATCATTATATACGGAGAATGCCACAGGTTATACCAGGCTGTACATATATCATTATATACGGAATCCCCGGGGTTATACAGGCTGGATACTATATCATTATAACAGGAGATCCCAGGTTATAGAGCCGCTGTACTACATCATTATATACAGCGATCCCCAGGTTATTCCCAACGGTACATATATCATGTATATACAGGAGATCCCCAGGTTAATACCGGCTGTACTTATGTCATTAGATACAGGCAGATCCCCAGGTTATACCACTTACACGTCTCAGATATATACGGAGATCCCCGGTTATAACCGGCTATATATATATAGATTGGTACATAGCACACCGGAGATCCAGGTTATCAGGCTTATAATCATTATATCAGGAGATCCCCAGGTGATAACCGGCTGGTCCATATATCATTATAATACATGAATCCCGGTATCCTAGCTGTATCCATAATCATTATATACAGGAGATCCCCAGGTTATACCATCTGTACCTACCTCATTATATACAGGAGGATCCCCAGGTTAACCAGGCTGTACATATATCATGAATACAGGAGATGCCCAGGTTATACCAGGCTGTACATATCATTATATACAGGAAGATCCCAGGTTTATAACCGCTGTACATATATCTTATATACAGGGATCCCAGGTTCAGACAGCTGTACATACAATCATTATATACAGGAGATCCGCGTGGTTATAACCAACTGTACCATATTCATTATCTACTCGTAATCCCCGGTTATAGCGCGGGCACTGTGTAACATAATGTCATTATAATATCAGAGATCCCAGTTTTACCAGCTGTACATGTATCAGTAATACAGAATCCCCAGGTGATATGACCGGCTTATATATAATAATTTGTATACAGGATACTGCCCAGGTTATACCAGGCTGTACATATATTCATTATATACAGGAGATCCACAGGTTATCCGCTGTAACATAGATCATTATATACAGGAGAGCCCCCGGTTATACCGGCTGTACATATTCACTATAATACAGAGAGATCCCCAGGTTATGACCGCGCTGCTTACATATTCATGATTTCAGGAGATCCCCCAGGTTAATAGCCCCGGCTGTACATATATCTTATATCACGGAGTCCCCAGTTATGACCGGCTGTTACATATATCATTATATACTGAGATCCCCAGGTTATCCGGCTGTACATCTATCAGTATATACAAGGGGATCCCCAGAGTTTATACACCAGCTGTACTAATCTTATATACAGGGGAGTCCCAGTTATAACACGCTGTACATATATCATTAATACGAGATCCCCAGGTTTATACCGACTGTACATATATCTTATATACAGGAATCCCCAGGACTATACCGTCTGTACATTATATTATATACAGGGGAGATCCCCCAGGTTAGTACCCCGGCTGTAACATATATCATTAATATACAGGCGATCCCCAGTAATAATATCGGCTGAAACATTATATCCTTATTCAGAGATACCCAGTTTAATCACCGGCTGTAACATGTATCATTATATACAGTGGATCCCCAGGTATACCGGCTGTATTATATCATTATATACGGAGATCCCCATTAATCCGCTGTAACATATACTCATTATATACGGGATATCCCAGGTTAACCGTCTGTAACATGTATATCATTCTATACGGAGAGACCCCAGGTTATACCGGCTGTACATTATCATTAATATACAAGGAGATCCTCCCAGGTTATACCGGCTGTACATATAGCATTATATACAGTAGATCCCCAGGTATACCACTGTACTATATCATTATAATACAGGAGGACCCCGTTTCTACCGGCTGTACATGTATCATTATAAATACAGGAGATCCCTAGGTTATCCGGCTGTACATATCATCATTATATACCGACGAGATCCCCAGGTTATACCGCTGTACATATCATTAATACATGTGATGCCCCAAGGTTACATACCAGACCTGACATATAATCATTTATACAGGAGATCCCTAGGTTATACCGGCTGTACATATATCATTATATACCGAGATCCCCAGGTTATCCCGGCTGTCACATATATCTTATTATCAGGAGAGTCCCCAGGTTTATAAGCGGCTGTAACCTATAGTCCTTAGTAATCAGGAGATCCCCAGGTTTAACCAGCTATTGCATATATCATTCTTCCAACAGGAGATCCCCAGGGTTATACCATGCTGTACACGTATATCATTATATCCAGGAGATCCCCAGTTATACGGCTGTACTTACGACTATATACAGGAGAATCCCAGTTATAAAACCGGCTGTCAATATCTCATTATTAAGGGATCCCCGGGTTATACACTGTACATATATCATTATATACAGGAAGATCCCCCGGTTTATACCATCTGTACATATCTATTATATACAGGATATCCCCCGGTTATACCACCGTACAGTAATCATTATATACACAGGGGAGCCCCATGTTATACCGTCTGTACATATATCCTTGATTACAGTAGACCCCAGTTTATAGCGTCTGTACAATAATCATTATATACAGGATCCCCAGGTTTACCGGCTGTACATATATCATTATATACAGGAGATCCCCATGGCAATTATACCGGAGTACATATATCATTTATACAGGATCAACCCCAGGTTATACCGGCTTGTACATATCTCATTATATACCGGAAGATCCCCAGGTTAAACTGCTGTACATATATTCAGTATATACAGGGATCCCCAGTTATAACCGGCTGACATATGTCTCATATACAGGATGATCCCCAGGTTATACCAGCCGTACATATATCATTATATACAGGAGATCTCCCACAGGTTATACCACTGTACATATATCATTGATAACAGATATATCCCCAGTTATACCGGCGTACATCATATCATTTATCAGGAGATCCCCAGGTTATACCGGCTGTACATAATCCTTAATACAGGAGATCCCCATTTAACCATGCTGTACATATATCATTAGATACAGAGTCACCCAGGTTAACCGGCTTTCAGATTATCATTATATACTCGGGATCGCCAGGGTATATATCCGGCTGTACATATACGCATTACCAGATCCCCAGGTTATACCGCTGTATATACCCTTATATACAGAATTCCACAGGCTTAATACACAGTTACATATCCATTATCAGGAGATCCCCAGGTTATACCAGCTGTACATACATCGTATATACAGCAGAGATCCCCCGGTTTTATACGCGGCTGTACTATACGCATTATATACAGGAGATCCCGGGTTTATACCAGGCTGTACATATATCATTATATGTGACCAGGATGGTGAATATATCTATAAGGGACACCAGGTTATACCGTCTGTACATATCATTATATACAGGGATCCCCGAGGTTAACACTGTACATATATCATTATATACAGGAGATCCCCAGGTTTATACGGCTGTACTTAATGATCATTATATACAGGAGATCCCCCATCCAGATGTACTTATCACCAGCCCCGTTTAACGATATATCATAATTGTATACAGGATCCCAGGTATACCAGGCTGTACATATATCATATATACACGGAGATCCCTCCCAGTTTACCGCGGGTAACTTTCATTATTACAGGAGATCCCCAGGTTATAGCTGACATTATATCATTATATACAGAGATCCCCAGTGTTATCTAGGTGTACATATATCATTATATACAGGAGATCCCAGGTTATACGGCGCTGTAAATATATCATTCATTCGAGGAGATGCCCAGGTTATTACCGGCTGTAAATATACATTATATACGGGAATCCCCAGGTTATACCGCTGCTACATTATTCATTATATCAGGAGATCCCAGGTTTATACCGGCTTGTCACATATAATCTACTAATACAGGATCTCCAGTTATAACCGTCTGTACATATCTCATTAGTAACAGTATATCTACAGGGTTATACCGGCTGTTACCATGTATCACTTAAATATCCGGGGGCACTTAATTTTTTCTGTATATGTAGTGATGTGACAATAGTACACGCGGTGTATTCAGGACTGCAGGAAGCTGGGTGACAATGAGTGGAGCTTGCTGGATATGGTAATGCCATATCACATGTTCGATGCCCCAGGATGGGGTATAAGATGGTATAGCGCGCTGCCTCGCTTGTACCCGGGACATTACTCGCTGGTACAGTTAGCCGGCGTGAGAGTAGATAAGGGATATCACAGAGCACAATAGTAGATCTCACTGCTCCTCCCCAAACCTCCGAGATTTCTAAACACCAAATGATCGTATTATCTGTCCTCGTACTTGGGAAAGCTGGGTGTACACCATTATGGCTGCGGTAGATAATCCCCCCACATTCCTCCACACTCCGAGATATCAACCAGCAGCCATTCTAAGACAGGTATATAGTTTAATAATCTACACTAGTTTTCAAGATGGTCGGTTCATCGGTAGTGGGGGTCTCGACTGGGGAGCAAGCAGAAGGCAGTAGGCTCCGTACTTATGCATCTCCTATCAGGGAACTGTAGTCCGGGCATAGAGGGGGTTTATTGTCTAGAGGGGCAGCAAGGCTCGATAATACTCGCCTCTGCCCCTGTCTGCATAGAGATACGACCTTTACAGTCTCCCAAGTTCGGGAAAAGTGTTCATTCCCAACCACACAAACTTTGACTAATATTATCCGTGTATGACCTACTTTTAAAGGCTGGCATTCACCCACGGCTGTTTGGGGGCGTACATACGGCTGATGTATATACATTCCCCCATAAGGCTGGCACTTGGGCGCACGGCGCGTAATCGTTCCATATCCAGAGAAAGAAGGAACCTGCCTCTTTCACCGGAATATGCGGTGTGGCGTCCTACATCGCTATGGAGAGGGGCGCAGCATCACCCCCTCCTCCTCTCCCCCGGCGCCATGATTCTCAGTAGGCCCCTGGGGACAGTAGTCCTGGGCACTTGCCCCTGGGTGACAGAGCCCTATGGGCCCCTGTACGGTGGTTGGTGACAAAGCCTCAGTGGGCCCCCCTGGGTGACAGAGCCTCAGGGCACCTGGTGACAGCGCCTCGTGGGGCCCCTGTGGTGACAGAGCCTCAGTGATCCCCTGGGCACTGGCCCCTGGACAGAGCCTCATTGGCCCTGGGTGACAGAGCCTCAGTGGGCCCCTGGGTGACAGGCCTCAGGGGCCCCCTGGGTGACATGAGCCTCATGGGCCCCTGGTGACAGAGCCGCCTGGGTAGACTCAGCCCCTGGTGACAGAGCCTCAGTGGACCCTGGGTGACAGAGCCTCAGGGCTCCCTGGGTGACCGAGCCCTCAGTGGACCCCTAGGTGACAGAGCCTCAGTGGTCCCTGGGTGACAGATGGCCTGGTGAAGACCATGACCTGGGGCAGATCCTGGGCCTGGACAGAGCTCAGTGAGCCCCGGGGTTACAGAGCCTCAGTGAGCCCCTGGGTGACAAGAGCCTCAGTTGGGCCCCCTGGTACAAGCCTCAGTGGGCCTTGGTGACAAGCGTCAGTGGGCCCCTGGTGACAGAGCTCAGTGGGGCCCCTGGGTGACAAGCCTCATTGATCCCTGGTGACAGAGCCTATAGTGGCCCTGGGTGCCAGAGCTCATGTGGCCCCTGGGTGACAAAGCTCAGTGAGAGCCCCTGGGTGATGGGCCTCATGGAACCCTGGGTGAAGGCCTCAGTGGGCCCCTGGTGTACGAGGCCCAGTTGGTCCCCTGGCCCCATTAGCCAGTGCTGGCACCGAACCCTGAATACAGCATATACTTAGCTATGGCGTTGGATCTTTTGCTACCCCATTTTTCAGGATTCATCGAGGGTTAACAGGAACATGTTTAAATGACTTCTCCTAGAGGAAGAATCAATCTGCTAGCAATGTAGATGAGGCCGGGCCGGGGTATAAATGCACACCATTCATCCGCAAGCGCGGACAATGCACACAGAGGACACGAAAATCTCACTACTGCATCCCCACAGAGAAGAATAAGAAATGGCAGCTTTGCCATGCAACCAAAGTAGGTCCTTAACTTTAAAGCATCATCCTACGGGTAATTATAGAAAACTGCCATGGCAACCAATCAATTCCCCTTTCATTTTGCTGATCACATTCTGATTGGACAGTCTTTCTCTAGACCCCACCCCCTCCATTGGATAGTAAGCCCCAGTCACCATCAGATTTGTCCTTCGTTTTCTATCAGTTTGAATTGTGTGTTTAAGCTTCTCGTAACCACATCCCATGATTGCCCGGGCAAATAGCTCCATTTCACGCAGGCTCCTTTTTGTAGACCCAAGAGAAGAAATCTCATGTCTGTGGTAAAATTTTTTTTTTATTTCCAAATATAATATTTGCCGCACAGAATTGTCATGAAATGGCAAAACGGCGCTCCTCATCATTACAGCTGTGACACAACAACACAAACGGCTCACCGGTCTTACCAGTTAAAATTAATAATGGTGGCGAAATAAATAAGTAATTTTAAAAATTGATCTAAAATGGAGACTATTCTCCGACGGCTAAGAACCAGCGTCATCTTTCTCCAGTAGACGAAGCCCTTGAGCACGTCTGTGGTCTCAGGAAGCCTAGATGGTCCAGGAATTCACAGCGGGCCCGAGCTTTACCCTCCTGACATCACTCTACCAGGAGCGGATGGCGGGTCTCATTATAACCCCTGCTTGGTCATTTCAATCCATGTTGGTTTCCAGTGTGCCCCTGATCACTTTGCGCGGAGCCTTTACCACAGATCACATGCTGAACGCGTTGCAAGCCGTGGATCTACGTGTGGGTGGAGAGAGGCTCTGACTGAAGGCTTGACCACCAACCTGACACTTAATGAGGCTTCTCCCTGAAACATGAGAAAAAGAGACGCGAATAATTATACTAGAGGGCAGTATTAATAGAGTTATATCTCCGTACATAGGTGGCAGTGTTAGTGGGAGTTGGAATTCTTGTACAGTAGGGGGCAGTATTATAGTAGATTGTCTGGCGTAGAGGGCAGTATTATAGAGTTATCCCTGTACAGGGGGCAGTATTATATGAGGGGAATCCCTGGACAATGGGGCAGAATGTATAGGTAGTGGATATTAGCGTGACATAGGGGACTATGATAGATTATATTCTGTGACAAGGGGGCAGTAGTATGTAGGTAATCCCCTGTACAGAGGGGCAGTTTAAAATATAGTTAGGATATTCGTGACAGGGGGCAGTTATATAGTAATCCGACTGGCTATTTAGTAGTTATAGCATTCTGTACAGAGGGGCAGTACGTATAGAGTTCTCCGGTACATAGGGGGGCAGTATTAATAGATTAGCCGGGCTGGGGCATAGATAGTAGTTCTTGACATAGGAGCAGTATTATAGTAGTTATATTCCTGACATGGGGGGCAGTATTATAATAGTTATATTTTGTACATAGGGGCCAAAACAGTATGAGAGTAGTTTATGATCCTGTATATAGGGCAGTATATGAGTAGTTAGATGCCCTGTACAATAGGGGCAGTATTAGAGGATTATATTGCCGTACCTAGAGGGGGGATATATAGTAGTTATATTCTTGCATAGGGGAAAGTATTATATAGTTGTATTAGGCTTGGTACATAGGGGGCATGGAGTAGAGAGTGTATATACTCGTGACATAGGGGGCATATTATGTTATATCCTGTCACATAGGGCATATTATGTATTATATCGCCGTACATAGGGGGCAGTATCGAGAGTTGGATTTCGTGTACAAGTGGGAAGTATTGATAGTGAGTTATATCCTGTGAAATAGGGGGTTTAGTAATGTAGGTATATCTTGTCTAGGACGGAACAGTATGAATAGGAGTTTTATATTCTTGTACTAGGGGGCAGTATTATATGTGTTATATTCTTGTACATGGGGGCATATTATAGTATTATATTGACTGTACAAGGGGAAGTATATAGTGCTATATTCCTGTACATAGGGGGCATATTATAGTATTTATAGTCTGACATAGGGGGCATTATTATAGTATGTTATATTCCTGTACATAGGGGCAGTATATAAGTATATTCTTGTACATATGGGGGCAGTTTATTAGTAGTTATATTCCTGTACTAGGGAGCAGTATGTAAGTCGTTCATATTCCTGTACCTAGGGGGCAGTATTATATAGTTGATATTCCTTATCAAGGGGCAGTATTATCTAGTTATATTCTTGTACATAGGGGGCAGTTAAGTATGTAGTTATATTCCTTACTAGGGGGCAGTATTATATATTAATTCCTGTACATAGGTGGCACGTATTAAAGTAGTTATATTCCTGTAGTCATAGGGGGCAGATTATGCAGTTATTTCCTGTACATAGGGGGCAGTATTATAGTAGTTATGCTAAAGGTGCATCGTGTCATTGTCTTGGCATGGCAGTATTATAGTAGTTCTAGTCTTGTCCCTAGGAGGCCCGTATTATGTAGTTATACTTCCTGTACATAGGGGGCAGTATATAGTAAGTTTATATTCCTGTCATAGGGGGCAGTATTATAGTAGTTATAGTCCGGTAACTATGGGGCAGTAAGTATATAGTTATAGTCGGGTACATAGGGCAGTATTATAGTAGTTATATTCTTGTACATAGGGGGCAGTATTATAGTAGTTATAATTCCTTCATAGGGGGGGCAGTAATTATAGTAGTTATATTCTTGTACTCTGGGGCAGTATTATAGTAGTTATCT
>WNYA01001494.1:24593-55845 GCA_019512145.1 Engystomops pustulosus
GCTGGTACATAATGGAGAGTGACACCAGGCTGGTACATAATGGAGAGCGGCACCAGGCTGGTACATAATGGAGAATGGCACCAGGTTAATGTGTGGACCACCACATGTAAGATGCTGTGATGCCACCGGCGCCTCAATGCCAGTCTGCAGCCAATGTTATAAATCTGGGTGTTAAAATTTAATACATAATGAAAATAGTAATTAAATGAAAATTATTTTTTTAATGAGAAGAATCTTAAGGCTCCACGTCACTAGTAAATCACAAGTTACAAATACAAGACATTGCCCCAGGGAAGTGGCTCCAGATTTGCATGAAGAAGAGAAAGCTGATTCCCCAGAGGCCATAACCACCAAGGCGCAAAAAAGCAAAAAAAGCAGGATCCCAGCAGCACAAAGTATTTCAGCAGCAAGGAGTACAGATCTCGTGGGGGTCACACAGGCCACAGCAGTGCAGAGTATTTCAGCAGAGGAGAATGCTTATCCCCGGGAGATCAAAGCACAGGTAGTATCTCTAACCAATCTGAATAAAGAGCAGCACAGAGTATTTCAGGAGAGCAGGTTGTTAAAACAAGCACTGAAATTGTAGCATGTTACAGACTGGAAAGAACAGGGTTCCCAGCAGCGCAGAGTATTTCAGGAGACCAGTGTACTAATCTTGTGGGGGTCCCCTACAGTGGATGAAACAGAAGAAGGGATGGTGGGAGAAGTGCAGTTGTGGTGCAGGGAGGAGAGGAGAGGAAGCTCGCAGTGTCGGGCAGGGAGGGAGAGGAGGGGGGGGGAAGCGTGAGTTGCTGCGTGTGCAGGGAGAGAGGAGAAGCTGCAGTGTGCGGTTTTGCAGGGAGGAGGAGGAGGGACGCTGACAGTGTATGTTGCAGGGGGGGAGGAGAGGCGGAGCTGCACTGTCCGTGCTGCAGGGAGGAGAGGAGGAGCTGCATGTCCGGTGCAGGGATGGAGAGGAGGAGTGCAGTGTGCGGTGCAGGGGGAGTAGGAGAGGAGAAGCTGCAGGTGTGGTGCAGGATGGGGAGAGGAGAAGCTGCAGTGTTTGCGGTGCAGGAGGAGAGGAGAAGTGCAGTAGGGTGCTGTGGAGGGAGGAGAAGAGAAGCTGCAGTGGCGGTTGTGCGGGTGGAGGTGGAGAGCGAGAGGGGAGCTACAGTGTGCAGTGCAGGGAGGAGAGGAGAAGCTGCAGTGTGCAGTGCAGGAGGGAGAGGAGGAGCTGCAGGGTGCAGGGGATACAAAGGAGGAGGCGGAGGGAGAGAGAGAAGAAGCCTGCAGTGTGCGGTGCCAGGGAGGAGGAGAGGAGAAAGAAGAAGCTGCCCAGTGTGTGGTGGCAGGGCGGAGGAGAGGAGAAGATGCAGTTTGCGTGCAGAGGGAGAGGAGAAGTGCTGTGCGGTTGTGCAGGGAGAAGGGAGAAGCTGCAGTGTGCGGTGCAGGGAGGAGGAGAGAGGAGAAGCTGCAGTGTGTGGTGCAGGGAGGAGGAGCGAAGCTGCAGTGTTGCGGTGTTGCAGGGAGGGAGAGGAGAAGTGCATGGGTGGTGCAGGATGCAGGATGGAGGAGAGGAAGAAGCTGCATTGTGCGGTGCAGGGAGGAGAAGTTGCAGTGTGCGGTGCAGGGAGGAGGAAAGGAGAAGAGACGCTTCAGGTGTCGGTTGCAGGGAGGAGAGGAGAGGAGGAGCTACAGGTGCAGGCTGCAGGGAGGAGCGGAGAAGCTGCAGGGCTGCAGTGCAGGGAGGAGAGGAGGGCTGCAGTGTGCAGGGAGGAGAGGAAAGAAGAGCTGCAGGTGTGGGTGCAGGGAGGGAGGAGCAGGAGAAGCCTGCAGGTGGGGTGCAGTGGGATTGCAGGGAGAGGAGAGGAAGAAGTTGCAGTGGGCAGTGCAGAGAGGATTGAGGAGAGGAGAAGCTGCAGTGTGCGGTGCAGAGGGAGGAGAGGAGAGCTGCAGTGTGCGGTGCAGGGAAGGAGGGAGGAGAAGCTGCCAGTGTGTGGTTGCAGGGAGGAGAGGAGAAGCTGTCCGCAGTGTGCGGTGCAGGGAGGAGAGGAGCAGAAGCTGCGTGGTGGAGCAGGGAGGAGAGGAGAAGCTGCAGTGTGCGTGCAGGGAGGAGAGGAGAGCTGCAAGGTGCGGTTGCAAGAGAGGAGGAGAAGCTCAGAAGCGACAGTGTGCAGTGCTGGGGGGAAAGGGAGAAGCTGCAGTGTGCGGGCAGGGAGGAGAAGGAGAAGCTGCAGTGTGCCGGTTTGCAAGGAGGAGAGAGGGAGAAGAGAGAAGCTGCAGTGTGCGGTTGAAGGGAGGAGGAGAGGAGAAGCTGCAGGTGCGGTTGCGCAGGGGAGGAGGAGAGAGAGACTGCAGTGTGCAGTGCAGGGAAGAGAGAAGAAGCTGCAGTGTGCGATGCAGGGAGGAGGAGAAGCTGCAGTGTGCGGTGCAGGGAGGAGCGGAGAAGCTGCAGTGTGCAGTGCAGGGAGGAGAGGAGAAGCTGCAGTGTGTGGTGCAGGGGGAGGAAGAGGAGAAGCTGACAGTGTGTGGTGCAGGGAGGAGAGGAGAAGAAGTGCAGTGTGCGGATGCAGGGAGGAGAGGAGAAGCAGCTGCAGTGTGTGGTGCAGGGGGGAGAGAGGAGAAGAAGCTGCATTGTGTGCGGTGCAGGGAGAAGAGAAGAGGAGAAGCTTGCAGTGGCGGGTGCAGGGGGGAGGAGAAGAAGCTGCCGTGTGAGGTGCAGGGAGGAGAAGAGAGCTGCAGTGTGCGGGTGCAGGAGGCAGAAGGAGAAGCTGCCGTGTGCAGTGCAAGGGAGGAGGGAGAAGCTTGATGCAGGTTGCGGTGCAGGAGGACGAGGGAGGAGAGGAGAAAGCTGCGTGTGTGGAGCGGGAGGAGGAGGGAGAAGCGCAGTGTGGTGCAGGGAGAAGGAGAGGAGAGAGCTGCAGTGTGCGGTGCAGAGAGGAGAGGAAAGCTGCAGTGTGCGTGCGGGGGGGAAGGAGGGAGGGGAAGGAAGAAGCTGCAGTGTGCGGTTTATGCAGGGAGGGAGAGGAAGAAGAAGCTGCAGTGTGCGTTGCAGGAGAGGAGGAGAGGAGAAGCTGCAGTGTGCAGTGCAGGGGAAGAGAAAAGAAGCGCAGTGGTGCGATTTGCAAGGCGGAGGAGAAGCTGCAGGTGCGGTGCAGAGGAAGGAGCGGAGAGGAAGCTGCAGTGTGCAGTGCAGGGAGGAGAAGCTGCAGTGTGCGGTGCAGGGAGGAGAAGCTGCAGTGTGCGGCGCAGGGAGGAGAGGAGAAGCTGTAGTGTGCGGTGCAGGGAAAAGAGGAGAAGCTGCAGTGTGTGGTGCAGGGAGGAGAGGAGAAGCTGCAGTGTGTGGTGCAGGGTGCAGGGGGAGAGGAGGAGTGCAGTGTGCGGTGCAGGGAAAAAGAAAGAGAGAAGAAGCTGCAGTGTGCGATGCAGGGAGGAGATGAGCAGGGAGGAGCGTAGAGCTTGCAGTATGCGGTTTGAGGGAGGAGAGAGAAGACTGCGGTGTGCGGTGCAGGAGGAGAGAGAAGCTGCAGTGTCGCAGGAGGAGAGGAGAGAAGCGGCAGTGTGCTGGGTGCAGGAGGAGGGAGGAGAAGCTGCAGTGCAGTGTGCGGTGCAGGGAGTAGGGAGAGGAGAAGCTGCAGTGGGCGGTGCAGGGAGGGAGAAGCCTGCAGTTGTGCAGTGCCAGGGAGGAGAGGAGAAGCTGCTGTGTGTGGGGGCAGGGAGGAGAGGAGAAGCTGAGCTGTGCGGGCAGGGAGGGAGACGGAGAAGCTGCAGTTGTGCGGTGCAGAGAGGAGAGGAGAAGCTATAGTGTGCAGTGCTGGGGGGAAAGGAGAGACTGCAGTGTTGCGGTGCAGGGGAAAGGAGAGGAGAAGATGCAGGGTGCGGGCAATGCATGCAAGGGGAGGAGAGGGAGAAGCTGCAGTGTGCGGTGAGGGAGGAGGGAGAGGAGAAGCTGCAGTTGTGCGGTGGCAGAGGGAGGAGGAGAGGAGAAGCTGCAGTGTGCAGGGCAGGGAGGAGGAGAGGAGAAGCTGCAGTGTGCAGTGCAGGGAAGAGAGAAGAAGCTGCAGTGTGCGATGCAGGGAGGAGAGAAGCGGCCTGGCGGTCAGGGAGGAGGGAGAAGAAGAAGCTGCCAGTGTGCAGTGGCAGGAGGAGAGGAGGGAGAAGCTGCAGTGTGTGGTGCAGGGGACGAGGAAGAAGAGAAGACTGCAGGTTGTGGTGCAGGGAGGAGAGGAGAAGCTGCAGTGTGCGGTGCAGGGGATGGAGAGGAGAAGCTGCAGTTGTGGGCAGGGGAGGAGAGAATAAGCTGCAGTGTGCGTGCAGGGAGAAGAGGAAGAAGCTGCAGTGTGCGGTGCAGGGAGGGAGAAGCTGAAGTGTGAGGTGCAGGGAAGAAAGAGAAGCTGCAGTGTGCGGTGACAGGGAGGAGAGAAGAGAAGCTCGCAGTGGAGTGCAGGGAGGAGAAGGAGAAGCTGAAGTGTGGGTTTGCAGGCGAGGAGAGAGAAGTGAGTTGTGGAGCAGGGAGGAGGAGGAGAAGCTGCAGTGTTGTGCAGGGAGGAGAGGAGAAGCTGCACAGTGTGCGGTTGCTGGCAGAGAGGAGAGGAGACGATGCAGTGTTGCAGTGCGGGGTGGAGGGAAAGGAGAAGAAGCTTGCAGTGTGCGGTGCAGGAGGAGAGGAGAAGCTGGAGATGTGCGGTTTTTTTGCAAGGAGGAGGAAGAGGAGACAACTGCAGTGTGCGGTGAGGGAGGAGGAGAGGAGAACTTGCAGTGTGCAGTGCAGGGAAGAGAAAGAAGCTTGCAGTGTGAGATGCAGGAGGAGGAAGAAAGCGCAGTGGTGCGGTGCTGAGGGGGAGCGGAGAGAAGCTGCAGTGTGCAGTGCAGGGAGGAGAAGCTGCAGTGTGCGTGCAGGGAGAGAAGCTGCAGTGTGAGGCGCAGGGAGGAGGAGAGGAGCAGCTTTGTAGTGTGCGGTGCAGGGAAAGAGGAGAAGCTGCAGTGGTGGTGCGGGAGGAGAGGAGAAGCTGCGTGTGTGTGCAGGGAGGAGAGGAGGCGCTGCAGTGTGCGGTGAAGGAAGAGTGAGAAGAAGCTTGCAGGTGCGATGCAGGGAAGGAGGAGAGGAGCAGGGAGGAGAGTAGAAGCTTGAAGTATGGTGTGCGGGAGGAGAGGAGAAGCTGCCAGTGTGCGGTGCAGGGAGGAGAGGAGAAGCTGCAGTGTGCAGGGAGGAGAGGAGAAGCTAGTGCAGGTGCGGTGCAGGGAGGAGGAGAGGAGAAGCTGTGCAGTGTGCGGTGCAGGGAGTAGGAGAGGCAGAGGAGAAGATGCAGATTGTGCGGTTGCAGGGAGGAGAGGAGAAGCGGCAGGGTGCGCGTTGCAGGGAGGAGAGGAGAAGATGCAGTGTGGCAGGAGGATAGGAGAAGCTGCAGGTGAGGGCGGCAGGGAAGGAGAAGAGGAGAAGCTGCAGTGTGGTGCAGGGAGGAGAGGAGAAGCGGCAGTGGGTGGTGCAGGGAGGAGAGGAGAAGCGGCAAGTGTGTGGTGCAGGGAGGAGAGGAGAAGCGCAGTGTGTGGTGCCGGGAGGAGAGGGAGGAGCTGAAGTGTTGCAGTGCAGGACACGAGAGGAGAAGAAGCTGCAGTGCTGCAGGGAAGAGGGAGAAGCTGCGTGTTGTAGGGAGGAGAAGCTGCAGAGTGTGACGGTGCAGAGAGAGAGGAGAAGAGGAGTATAGTGGCAGTGCGGGGGGGAAGGAAGAAGCTGCAGGTGCGGTGCAGGGGAAGGAGAGGAGAAGAAGCTGCAGTGTGCGGTGCAAGGAGGAGGAGAGGAGAAGCTGCAGTGTGCGGTGCAGGGAGGAGGAGGGAGGAAGCCTGCAGGTGCGTGCAGGAGGAGAGGAGAAGCTGCAGGTGTGGTGCAGGGGAGGAGAAGAGGAGAAGCTGCAGTGTGCGGTGCGGAGGAGAAGCTTGCAGTGTGTGCGGTTGCAGGGAGGAGAGAGAAGCTGCCAGTTGTGCGTTTGCAGGGAGGAGAGAATAAGCTTGCCAGTGTGCGGTTTGCAGGGAGAAGAGAGAAGCGGCAGTGTTGCGGCTGAGGGAGGAGAAGCTGCAGTGTGCGGTGCAGGGAGGAGAGGGAGAAGCTTTGCAGTGTTGCGGTGCGCAGGGAGGAGAGGAGAAGAAGCTGCGTTGTGGTGCAGAGAGGAGAGGAGAAGAGGCAGCGTGTGCAGGGGGGAGGGAGGAGCGGAGAGCTGCGTGTGCAGTGGCAGGGAGGAGAGGAGAAGCTGCAGTGTGTAGTGCAGGGAGAAGAGGAGAAGAAGCTGCAGTGTGCGGTGACAGAGGGAGGAGAGGAAGAAGGCTGCAGTGTGTGGAGCAGGGAGGTGAGGAGAGCTGCGATGTTGTGCGGTGCAGGGAGGAGAGGAGACTGGGAGGAGAGGAGAAGCTGCAGTGTGCGGTTGCAGAGAGGGAGAGGAGAAGCTGCAGTGTGCAGTGCGGGGGCGGAAAGGAGAAGAAGCTGCAGTGTGCGTGCAGGAGGAGAGGAGAGCTGCGTCTGGCGGTGCCAAGGAGGAGGAGAGGAGAAGCTGCAGTGTGCGGTGCAGGGAGGAGGAGAGGAGAAGCTGCAGTGTGCAGTGCAGGGAAGAGAGAAGAAGCTGCAGTGTGCGATGCAGGGAGGAGGAGAAGCTGCAGTGTGCGGTGCAGGGAGGAGCGGAGAAGCTGCAGTGTGCGGTGCAGGGAGGAGAAGCTGCAGTGTGGGTCAGGGAGGAGGGAGAAGCTGTAGTGTGCGGTTTGAGGGAGGAAAAGAGGAGAAGCTGCAGTTGTGTGGTGCAGGGGAGGAGAGGAGAAGCTGCAGTGTTGTGGTGAAGGGAGGAGAGGAGGAGCTGGCAGTGTGCGGTGCGGGAAGAGAAGAGAGAAGAACTGCAGTGTGCGATGCAGGGGGAGAGGAGCAGGGAGGAGAGTAGAAAGCTGCAGTATGCGTGCAGGGAGAGAGGAGAAAGCTGCAGTGTTGCGGTTGAGGAGGAGAGGAGAAGAGAGGACGAAGCTTCAGAAGTGCAAGTGTGCAGGAGGAGAGGAGAAGATGGCAGTGGCGGTTGTGCAGGAGGGCGAGAGGAGATAGATGCAGTGTGCGGTTGCCGGGAGTAGGAGAGGAGAAGCTGCAGTGTGCGGTGCAGGGAGGAGAAGCTGCAGTGTGCAGTGCAGGGAGGAGGAGAGGAGAAGCTGCAGTGTGCAGGGAGGATAGGAGAAGCTGCAGTGTGCGGGGCAGGGAGGAGAAGAGGAGAAGCTGCAGTGTGGTGCAGGGAGGAGAGGAGAAGCTGCAGTGTGGTGCAGGGAGGAGAGGAGAAAGCTGAAGTGTGTGGTGCAGGGGAGAGGAGAGGCGAAGAAGCCTGCAGTGGGTGGTTGCAGGGAGGGGGAGAGGAAGCGCGTGTGCGGTGCAGGAGGGAGGCGAGGAGAAGCTGCCAGTGTGCGGTTACAGGGAGGAGGAGAGAGAAGAAGCTGCAGGTGTATGGTGCAGGGAGGAGAGGAGAAGCTTGCCAGGGGGCGGGGCAGGGGGGAGGAGAAGCGCATTGTGCGGTGCAGGGAGGAGGAGATTTAAGCTGCCAGTGTGCAGTGGCAGGGAGAGAAGGCTGCAAGTGGGCGGTGAGGGGAAAAAAGGAGGGAGAGGAGAAGAAGAAGCAAGGAGAAGCTGCAGTGTGCAGGGAGGAGAGCTGACAGGTGCGGTTGCAGGGAGGAGAGGAGAAGCTGCAGTGTGGTGGGGTGCAGGGGAGGAGAGGAGAAGCTGCCGCCAGCGTGCGTTGCAGGAGGAGAGGAGAATCTGCAGTGTGCGGTGCAGGGGGGGAGAAGCTAGCAGGTGCGGTTGCAGGGAGGAGAGGGAAAAGCTGAAGTGTGCGGTGCAGGGAGGAGGAGAGAAGAAGCTGCAGTGTATGTTGCAGGGAGGAGAGGAGAGGCTGCAGTGTGCGGTGCAGGGGGGAGGAGAAGCTGCATTGTGCGGTGCAGGGAGGAGAGATTAAGCTGCAGTGTGAACAGGCAGGGAGTAGAAGCTGCGTTTGCGGTGTTTGCAGGGAGGAGAGGAAAAGCTCGCGCAGGTGCGGTGTATGCAGGGAGGAGGAGAGGAGAAGAAGCTGCCAGTGTGCGGTTGCAGGGAGGAGAAGAGAGCGCAGTGTAAGTGCAGGAGGAGAGGAGAAGCCGGCAGTTGTGTGGTTGCAGGGAGGGAGGGAGAAGAAGATGCATTGTGCGCTGCAGGAAGGAGAGGATGAAGAGGCAGTGTGCGGTGCAAGGGAGGAGGAGAGGAGAAGCGCAGCTGTGCGTGCAGGGAAGAGAGAGAAGCTTGCAAGCTTTGCAGTGGCGGTTCTTGGGGCAAGGAGGAGAGGAGAAGCTGCAGTGGTGGTGTTAGGGAGGGGAGGAAGAAGCTGACAGGGTGCGGTGCAGGGAGGAGAGGAGAAGCTGCACTGTCCGGGCAGGAGGAGAGGGAGCTTGCACTGTCCGTGCAGGGAGGAGGGAGGAGCTGCACTGTCCGCCGGTGCAGGGAGGAGAGGAGGAGAGCAGGCAGGTGCGGTGCAGGGAGGCGAGGGAAGCTGCAGTGTGTGGTGCAGGATGGAGGAGAGGCAGAAGTGCAGTGTGCGGTTTAGGGAGGAGAGGAGAAAGTGCGTTGTGCTGTGTAGGGAGGAGAGGAGAAGAGAAGCTGCCGTGTGCGGGCAGGGTGGAGAGGAGGAGCTACAGTGTGCAGTTGCCGGGAGGAGAGGAGAAGCTGCCAGGTGTGCCGTGCAGGGGGCGAGGAAGGCGCTGCAGTGTGCAGGGAGGAGAGGAAGAAGCTGCAGTGTGCGGTGCAGGGAGGAGAGAGAGGAGAAGCTGCAGTGTGTGTGTGGTTGCAGGGAGGAGGAGGAGGAGAAGCTGCAGTGTGCGGTTGCAGAGAGGAGAGGGGAGAAGACTGCAGTGGCGGTGAGGGAGTAGAGAAGAAGCTGCAGTGTGCGGTGCGGGGAGGGGAGGAGAGGAGAAGCTGCATTTGTGTGGTGCAGGATGGAGGAGAGGAGAAGATGCATTGTGCGTGCCAGGGGAGGAAGAAGTTGCAGTGTGCGGTGCATGCAGGGAGGAGAGGAGAAGAGAAGCTGCAGTGTGCGGTGCAGAGGGAGGAGGAGGCGTACCGTGTGCCGTGCAAGGGAGGAGAGGAGAAGCTGCAGTGTGCAGTGAGGGAGGAGAGGGAGGAGGAGCTGCTAGATGTGCATGGAGGAGAGAAAAGAAGCTGCAGTGTGCGGTGCAGGGAGGAGGAGAGAGAAGCTGCGTGTGTGGTGCAGGAGGGGGAGGAGAGGAGAAGCTGCAGTGTGCGGTGCAGAGAGGAGGGAGAAAGAAAGCTGCAGTGTGCGGTGCAGGGAGGAGAGGAGAAGCGAGTGTCGGTGCAGGGATGCAGGGAGGAGGAGAGGAGAAGGCGCGTGTGTGGTGCAGGGAGGAGGGAGAGGAGAGCTGCAGTGTGCGGTTGCAGGGAGGAGAGGAGAGAGGAGAAGCTGCAGTGGGTGTGCAGGATGGAGGAGAGGAGAAGGCATTGTGCGGTTGCAGGGAGGAGAAAGTTGCAGTGGCCGGTGCAGGGAAGGAGAAGGACGCTGGCAGTGTGCGGGTGGTGCAGGGAGGGAGAGGAGCACAGTGTGCAGTGCGAGGGAGGAGAGGCAGAAGCTGCAGTGTGTGGTGCAGGGAGGGAGGGAGAAGCTGCAGTGTGACGGTGCAGGGAGGAGAAGCTGAAGTGTGCGGTTGGCAGGGAGGAGGCAGGAGAAGCTGCAGTGTGGCAGTGCAGGGGAAGAGAGGGAAAGAAGCTGCAGGTGCGGTGCCAGGGAGGAGAGGAAAAGCTGACCGTTGTGAGGTGCAGGGAGGAGCAGGAGAAAGCTGCAGGGTGTGTACAGGAGGAGAGGAGGAGCGCAGTGTGCGGTGCAGGGGGAAAGGGGGGCGGAGACGAGCTGCCGTGTGCGGTGCAGGGGGCGGAGAGGAGAAGATGACAGTGTGCGGCTTGCAGCGGAGGAGGAGGGAGGAGAGTGGAAGAAGCATGCAGTGTGCGTTTGCAGGGAAGTAGGAGAGGAGAAGCTGCAGGTGAGGTTGCAGGGCGGAGAAGCTTGCATGTGCAGGCAGGGAGAAGGAGGAGAGGAGAAGCTGCAGGTGCGGGAGGTTAGGAGAAGCTGCAGATCTGTGCGGGGCAGGGAGGAGAAGAGGAGAAAGCTGCAGTGTGGTGCGGGAGGAGAGGAAGAAGCTGCAGTGTGTGGTGCAGGGCGGAGAGGAGAAGCTGCAGTGTGTGTGCAGGGAGGAGAGGAGAAGCTGCAGTGGTTGGTGCAGGGAGGAGAGGAGGAGCTGTGCAAGTGATGCAGTGCAGTGCAGGAAAGAAGGAGAAAGGCTGCAGTGTGCAGGCGAGGAGAGGGAGAAGAAGCTGCAGTGTGCAAGGGAGGAGGAAGCTGCAGTGTGCGGTGCAAGGGAGGAGAGGGAGAAGCTGCAGTGTGCGGTGCAGGGAGGAACGAGGAGAAGCTGAAGTGCTGCGGTGCAGGGAGGAGAGGAGAGCTGCAGTGTGCGGTGCAGGGAAGGAGGAGGAGAAGCTGCAGTGCGTGCAGGGAGGAGAGGAGAAGAAGAAGCCTGCAGAGTGTGGAGCAGGAGGAGAGGAGAAGCTGCAGTGTGCGGTTGCAGGAGGGAGAGGAGAAGCTGCGAGTGCGTGCAGGAGAGGAGAGGAGAAGCTTGCAGTGTGCAGTGATGGGGGAAAGGGAGAAGCTGCAGTGTGCGGTGCCAGGGAGGAGAGGAGAAGCTGCAGTGTGCGGTTTGAAAGGAGGGTAGGAGTGATAGAGGAGAAACTGCGTGTGCGGTGCAGGGGAGAGGGGAGAGGGAGAAGCTTCATGTGCGGTGCAGGGAGGAGGAGAGGAGAAGCTGCAGTGTGGCAGGCAGGGAGGAGGAGAGGAGAAGCTGCAGTGTGCAGTGCAGGGAAGAGAAGAGAGGAAGAAGAAAGCGGCAGTGTGACGATGCAGGGAGGAGTGAGAAGAAGCTGCAGTGTTGCGGTGCAGGGCAGGGAGCAGCGGAGAGAGAAGTGCCAGTGTGCAGTGCAGGGAGGAGAAGCGCAGTGTGCTGTGGCAGGGAGGAGAGGAGAAGCTTGCAGTGTGCGGTGAGGGAGCAGAGGAGAGAAGACTTTGCACGTGTGCGGTGGCAGGGAGGAGGAGAAGCTGCAGGGCGGTTGCAGGGAGCCAGAGAGAAGCTGCAGTGTGTGGAGCGGGAGGAGAGGAGAAGCTGCAGTGTTCGGGCAGGGAGGAGAGGAGAGGGGAGAGAAAGCCTGCAGGGTTGCGGTGCAGAGAGGAGAGGAGGAGAAGCATGCAGTTGTGCAGTGCTTGGGGGGAAAGGAGGAAGCTGCAGTGTGCGGGCAGGGAGGAGAGGAGAGCTGCAGTGTGCGGTTGCAAGGATAAGGTGGAGAGGAGAAGCGCCGTGTGCGGTTGCAGGGAGGAGGAGAGGAGAAGCTTCAGTGTGCGGTGCAGGGAGGAGGAGAGGCGAAGCTGCAGGTGGCAGGGCACCCAGGGAGGAGGAGAGGAGAAGCTGCCAGTGTGCAGTGCAGGGAAGAGAGAAGCAGCTGCTAGTGTGCGATGCAGGGGGAGGAGAAGCTGCAGTGTGCGGGCAGGAGAAGCGGAGCAGGAGGAGAAGCTGCAGTGTGCAGTGCAGGGAGGAGAAGCGCAGTGTGCGGTGCCAGGGAGGAGAGGAGGGAAAGCTGCAGGGGTGTGGTTGCAGAGAGGAGAGAGGAGAAGCTGAAGTGTGCAGGGAGGAGAGAGGAGAAGCTGCAGTGTGCAGTGCCAGGGAGGAGAGGAGGAGAAGAAGGCTGCAGTTGTTGGTGCAGGGAGAAGAGGAGAAGCGCAGTGTGCGGTGCAGGGAGGAGAAGCTGCAGTGTGCGGGTGCAGGGGAGGAGAGGAGAGGAGAAGCTGCAGTGTGCAGTGCAGGGAGGAGAGAATAAGCTGCAGTGTGCGGTGCAGGGAGAAGAGGAGAAGAAGCGGCAGTGGCGGTGACAGGGAGGGGAAGCTCAAGTGTGCGGGGCAGGGAGCGAGAGGAGGCTGACAGTGGCGGTTGTGCAGGGAGGAGAGGGAGAGGAGGAAGCTGCAGTGTTGTGGTGAGAGAGGAGGAGAAGCTGCAGTTGTGCAGGGAGGGAGGAGAGCTGAGTGTGCCAGTGCAGGGAGGAGAGGAGAAGAAGCTGCAGTTGGTCGGTGCAGGGAGAGAGGAGAAGCTGCAGTGTGTGGTGCAGGGGGGAGGAGAAGCGCAGTGTGCGGTGGCAGGGCGGGAGAGGAGAAAGCTGCAGTGTGTGGGCAGGGAGGAGGGAGAGAGAAGCTGCGTGTGCAGGGCCAGGGAGAGAGGAGAAGCTAGACAAGAAGCTGCAAGTGTGTCGTGCAGGGAGAAGAGGAGAAGAAGCTTGCAGTGTGTGGTGCAGGGAGGAGGAGAGGAGAAGCTGCAGTCGTGCGGTGCAGGGCGGAGAGGAGAAGAAGTGCCGTTGTTGGTGCAGGAGGAGGGAGAGAATAAGCTGCAGTCTGCATGGCAGGAAGAAGAGTGGAGAACCTGCAGTGTGAGGATGCATGGAGGAGAAGCTGCAGTGTGAGGTGCAGGAGGGAGAAAGAGAAGCGAGAGGTGCAGTGTGCGGTGCAGGGAGGAGGGAGAAGATGCAGTGTGTGAGCAGGGAAGGCAGGGAGGAGAGGAGAGCTGCAGTGTGCGGTGAAGGGAGGAGAGGGAGAAGCTGCAGTGTGGCGGTGCAGAGAGGAGAGAGAAGCTGCAGTGTGCAGTGCGGGCGGGGAAAGAGAGAAGCGGCAGTGTGCGGTGCAGGGAGGAGGGAGAAGCTGCAGTGTGCGGTTTGCAAGGAGGAGGAGAGGGAGAAGAAGATGCAGTGGCGGGCAGGGTTGCAGGGAGGAGGAGAGGAGAAGTGCAGTGTGCAGTGCAGGGAAGAGAGAGAAGAGAGAAGCTGCAGTGTGCGATGCAGCGGAGGAGGAGAAGCTTAGCTGCAGCAGCTGCAGTGTGTACGGTGCAGGGAGGAGCGGAGAAGCGCAGTGTGCGGTGCCGGGAGGAGAGAAGCGGCAGTGGGGCGTGCAGGGAGGAGAGGGCAGGGAGGAGAGGAGAAGCGGGTAAGTGTTGCGGTGCAGGGACAAAAGAGGAGAAGAAGCGCAGTGTGTGTTGCAGGGAGGAGAGGAGAAGCTGCAGTGTGTGGGCAGGGAGGAGAGGAGAGGAGGAGCTGCAGTGTGCGGTGGGCAGGGAAGAGAGAAGAAAGCTGCAGTGTGGATGCAGGGAGGAGAGAGCAGAGGAGGTAGAAGCTGCAGTATTGCGGTTTGGCAGGGAGGAGAGGAGAGGAGAAGCTGCAGTGTGCGGGCAGGAGGAGAGAGAGAAAACTGCAGTGTGCAGGCGAGGAGAGGAGAAGCTGCCGTGTGCGGTGCAGGGAGGAGGAGAGGAGAAGCGGCAGGTGTGCGGTGCAGGGAGTAGGAGAGGAGAAGCTGCAGTGTGCGGTGTTGGTGCAGGGAGGAGAGAGCTGCAGTGTGCAGTGCCAGGGAGGAGAGAGGAGAAGCCGCAGTAGTGTGCAGGAGGATAGGAGAAGCTGCAGTTGTGCGGGGAGGGAGGAGAAGAGGAGAAGCTGCAGTGTGGTGCAGGAGGAGAGGAGAGCTGCAGTGTGGTGCAGGGAGGAGAGGAGAAGCTTTGCAGTGTGTGGTGCAGGGAGGCGAGTAGAAGCTGCCGGTTGGTGCAGGGAGGAGAGGCTAAGCTGCAGTGTGTGGTGAGGGAGGAGAGGAAGGAGCCTGCAGCTGTGCAGTGCAGGAAAGAGAGGAGCAGCTGCAGAGTGTGCGGGAGAGAGGAGAAGCTGCCAGTGTGAGGGAGGAGAGCTGCGTGTGCGGTGAGGGTGCAGGGGAGGAGAGGAGAAGCTAGCAGTGTGGGGTGCAGGGAGGAGAGAGAAGCTGCGCGTGCGTGAAGGGAGGAAGAGGGAGAATCTGCAGTGTGCGGTGGCAGGGGGGAGGAGAAGCTGCAGTGTGTGCGGTTGCAGGGAGAGAGGAAAAGCTTGCAGTGGCGGTGCAGGGAGGAGGAGAGAAGAAGGCGGCAGTGTGTATGCGTGCAGGGGGGGGGAGGAGAGGAGAAGCTGCAGTGGTTGCAGGGAGGAGAAGCTGCAGTGAGCGAGTGCAGGGAGGAGAGGAGAAGTGCAGTGTGGGGTGTGCAGGGAGGAGAAGAGGAGAAGCGCAGGTGCGTTGCAGGGAGGAGAGGAGAATCGCAGTGTTGCGTGAGGGGGAGGAGAAGAAAGCTAGAAGCTGCAGTGTGCGGTGCAGGGAGGGGAGAGGAAAAGCTGCGGGTGCGGTTGCAGGGAGGAGGAGAGAAGAAGCTGCAGTGTATGGGTGCAGGGAAGGAGAGGAGAAGCACAAGCATGCAGTGTGCGGGCAGGGGGGAGGAGAAGCTGCTGGAATTGTGCGGTGCAGGGAGGAGAGATTAAGCTGCAGGGTGCAGTGCAGGAGGAGAAGGAGAAGCGGCAGTGTGCGGTGCGGGAGGAGAGGGAGAAGCTGCAGTGTGCAGGGAGGAGAAGAAGAAGCTGCCAGTGTGCGGTTCTGCAGGGAGGAGAGGCGAAGCTGCGTGTGGGTGCAGGGAGGAGGGAGAAGTGACAGAGTGTTGCGGTTGCAGGGAGGAGAGGAGAAGCTGCAGTGTGACGGTTGCAGGGAGGAGAGGAGAAGCTGCAGTGTGAGGGAGGAGAGGAGAAGCTGCAGTGTGCGGTGCAGGGGGGAAAGAGGAGGAGGAAAGCTGCAGTGTGCGGTGCAGGGAGTAGGCGAGGAGAAGCTGCCAGCTGTGCGGTGCAGGGAGGAGAACGCTGCAGTGTGCAGTGCAGGGAGGGGACGAGGAGAAGAAGCTGCAGTGTGCAGGGAGGATAGGAAGAAAGCTGCAGTGTGCGGGGCAAGGGAGGAGGAATGAGAGAAAGCTGCAGGGGGTGCAGGGAGGAGAGGAGAAGCTGCAGTGTGGTTGCAGGAGGAGGAGAGGAGAAAGCTGCAGTGTGTGGTGCAGGAGGAGAGGAGAAGCTGCAGTGTGTGGTGCAGGGAGGAGAGGAGAAGCTGCAGTGTGTGGTGCAGGGAGGAGAGGAGGAGCTGCAGTGTGCAGTGCAGGAAAGAGAGGAGAAGCTGCAGTGTGCAGGGAGGAGAGGAGAAGTGCAGTGTGCAGGGAGGAGAGCTGCAGTGTGCGGTGCAGGGAGGAGAGGAGAAGCTGCAGTGTGGGGTGCAGGGAGGAGAGGAAAAGCTGCAGCGTGCGTTGCAGGGAGGAGAGGAGAATCTGCAGTGTGCGGTGCAGGGGGAGGAGAAGCTGCAGTGTGCGGTGCAGGGAGGAGCGGAAAAAAGCTGCAGTGTTGCGGGCAGAGGCAGGGGAGGGAGAAGACTGCAGTGTGCGTGCAGGGAGGAGAGGAAAAGCTGCAGAAGTGCTGCGCGTTAAGGAGGAGAGAGAAAGCTGCAGTGTGCAGTGCAGGGAGGAGAAGCTGCAGTGTGCGGTTTGCAGGAGGAGAGGAAAAGCTGCGTGTGCGGTTTGCAGGGAGGAGAGACTGAGCTGCAGATTTGTGCGGTGCAGGGAGGAGAGGAAGGAAAGCTGCAGTGTGCGGTGCAAGGAGGAGGAGAGGAGAAGCGCAGTGTGCAAGGTGCAGGGAGGAGAGAGAGGAGAAGCAGGTGTGATGCAGGGAGGGAGAGAGAAGCTGCAGTGTGCAGTGCAGGGAGGAGAGGAGAAGCTGAAAGCGTGCCCGGTGCAGGGAGGAGAGGAGAAGTTGCAGTGTGCGGTTGACAGGAGGAGAAAGCTGCAGTGTGCGGTGCCCAGGGAGGAGCGGAAGGAAGTGCAGTGTATGTGGCAGGGGGGACCGAGAGAGGAGGAGGCAGTGTGCAGTGCAGGAGGAGAGGGAGAAGCTTGGCAGTGTGTGGTGCAGGATGGAGGAGAGGGGAGAAGAAGCTGCATGTGCGGTGCAGGAAGGAGAAGAAGTGCAGTTGTGTGTGGGCAGGGAGGAGAGAAGAGAAGCTGCAGTGGCGGTTGGCAGGGAGGAGAGGAGGAGCTACAGTGTGCCAGTGCAGGGAGGGAGAGGAGAAGGAGTGTGTGGTGCAGGGAGGAGGAGAAGCTGCCAGTGTGCGGGTGCAGGGAGGAGAGGAAGAAGCATAGTTTGCAGTGTGCAGTGCATGGGAGGAAGGAGAGGAGAAGCTGCAGTGTGTGGTGCAGGATGGAGGAGAGGAGAAGCTGCATTGTGCGGTGCAGGAAGGAGAAGTTGCAGTGGTGTGGTTGCAGGAGAGAAGAGAAGTGCCAGTGTGCGGTGCAGGGAGGAGAGGAGGAGCTTCTACAGTGTGCAGTTGCAGGGAGGAGAGGAGCAGCTGCAGTTGTGTGTGGTGCAGGGAGGAGGAAGAAGCTGCCAGGTGCGGGGCAGGGAGGAGAGGAGAAGCTGCAGTGTGCGGGGCAGGGAGGAGAGGAGAAGCTGCAGTGTGCGGGGCAGGGAGGAGAGGAGAAGCAGTGTGCGGGGCAGGGAGGAGAGGAGAAGCTGCAGGTGGTGGTGCAGGAAGGAATAGAGGAGAAGCTGCAGAGTGCGGTGCAGGGGGAGGAGAGGAGAAGATGCAGTGTGCGGTGCAGGGAGGAGAGGAGAAGCTGCAGTGTGCGGGTAACAGGGGGGAGGAGGAGAGAAGTTGCAGTGGTGGTGGAGGGAGGAGAGGAGAAGCTGCAGTGTGTGGTGCAGGGAGGAGAGGAGAAGCTGCGTTGTGCGGTGCAGGAAGGAGAGGAGAAGCTGCAGTGTGTGGCGCAGGGAGGAGGAGTGGAGGAGCTGCAGTCTGCGGTGAAGGGAGGAGAGGAGAAGCTGCAGTGTTTTTGTGTGAGGGAGAGGAGAGGAGAAGAAGCTGCAGGGTCGGTGCAGGAGCGAGGGAGGAAGCGCAGCATGTGCGTTGCAGGGAGGAGAGGAGAAGCTGCCAGTGTGCGTGCAGGGAGGAGAGGAGAAGCTGCAGTGTATGTTGCAGGGGGGAGGAGAGGGGAGCTGCACTGTCCGGTGAGGGAGGAGGAGAGAGGAGGAGCTGCACTGTCCGGTTGGCAGGAAGGAGAGGAGGAGGCAGGTGTGCGGTTGCAGGGAGGAGAGGAGACGTGCAGCCAGGTGTGGTGCAGGATGGAGGAGAGGAGAAGCTGCAGTGGCGGTTTTGCAGGGAGGAGAGGAGAAGTTTGAGTTGTGCTGTGTAGGGAGGAAAGAGATTTGCAGAGTTGGGCGTGCAGGGTGGAGAGGAGGAGCTACGTGTGCCAGTGCAGGGAGGAGAGGAGAAGCTGCATGTGCAGTGCAAGGAGGAGAGGAGGAGCTGAGTGTTGCAGGGAGGCGAGAAGAAGCTGCAGTGTGCGGTGCAGGGGAGGAGAGGAGAAGCTGCAGTGTGTGGGCCAGGGAGGAGGAGAGGGGAGAAGTGCAGTGTGCGGGGCAGAGAGGAGAGGGAGAAAGAAGCTGCAGTGTGCGGTGTGAGGGAGGAGAGGAGAAGCTGCAGATGTGCGGTGCAGGAGGAGGAGAGGAGAAGCTGCAGTGTTGTGGTGCAGGGAGGAGAGGAGAAGCTGCAGTGTTCGGTGCCAGGGAGGAGAGGAGAAGGCTGGCATTGTGTGGTGCAGGATGGAGGAGAGGAGACTGAGCATGTGCGGTTGCAGGGAGGAGAGTTGACATGTGCGGTGCAGGGAGGAGAAGAGAAGCTGCCAGTGTGCGGTGCAGGGAGGAGAGGAGGCGCCAGTGTGCAGTGCAGGAGGAGCGGAGAAGAGGCAGTGTTGCAGTGCAGGGAGGAGAGGAGGAGCTGCAGTGTGCAGGGAGGAGAGAAGACGAAGCTGAGTGTGCGGTTGCAGGGAGGAGGAGAGGAGGAAGAGATGCAGTGTGTGGTGCAGGGAGGAGGAGAGGAGAAGCTGCAGTGTGCGGTCTTGCAGAGAGGAGAGGAGACGCTTGCAGTGCGGTGCAGGGAGGAGAGGAGAAGCTGCAGTGTACGCGTGCAGGGAGGAGGAGGGAGAGATGCAGTGTGTGGTCTTTTGCAGGAGGAGAAGGAGAGCTTGCAGTGTGCGGTTGCAGGGAGGAGAGGAGAAGCGGCAGTGTGTGTGTGCAGGATGGAGGAGAGGAGGAAGCTGCATTGTGCGGTTTGCAGGGCGGAGAAGTTGCAGTGTCGGTGCGGAGGAGGGAAGGAGAAGCGGAAGCTTTGCAGTGTGCGGTTGCAGGGAGGAGAGGAGGGGAGCTTCAGTGTGCAGTGCAGGAGGGGGAGAGGAGAAGCTAAAGGGTGTGGTGCAGGGAGGGAGGAGAAGAAAAAGCTGCAGTGTGCGGTGCAGGGAGAGGAGAGCTGAAGTGGGCGGTGCAGGGAGGAGGAGGAAAGCTGCAGTTGCAGTGCAGGGAAGAGAGGAGAAGAAGCTGCAGTGTGCGGTGCAGGGAGAGAGAGGAACAGCTGCAGTGTGAGGTGCAGGGAGAGGCCGAGGAGGGAAGTGCAGTGTGTGGTAAAGGGCAGGAGAGGAGGAGCTGCAGGGCGGTGCAGGGATGGAGAGGAGAAGCTGCAGTTGTGAGGTGCAGTGGATGGAGAGGAGCAGCTGCAGTGTGCGGTGCAGGAGGGAGGAGAAGCTGAAGTGTGCGGTGCAGGGAGGAAGTGAGAAGCTGCAGTGTGCGGTGCAGGGAGGAGAGGTGAAGCTGCAGGTGCGGTGCAGGGAGGAGAGGAGAAGCGCAGTGTGCGGTGCAGGTGACGTCCTAGTTTTCTGACTGTTACGAGTTTTGGTGTAGAGTTGGGTAGAATCTTGTGCTAGCCACAGTAAGTGGGTCCTGAATTCCGATATGGGGATCAGTCTTGGCAGATGGCATCTCATGCCTGGGACCCAAGAGGAGGCGTTCGCTTCGAGTGTATGGTAATCGCAGAGGAGAGTCAGGGTCCACACCCTTGGACTTTGCAGCTCTTAAAAAGAAAAAAAACATCAGAGAAGAAAAATATGGAGATGTCGAGACCAGAAGAAAGAAGAGTCGGGGATGGAGCGCGGCCACATCCTGGCGGAATCTTTCATCTATGAAATAGATATTTCGTAACATAATAAGAACTTCTTCTAGAACCATCGTCCAGTATGCGATCGCCGCAGCCACAACAACATGGGGGGTGCAGGGGCTGCCATTCCCCAGATATCATGTTGATGGTGATTTAAGGTAATGGGTCCCGAGGTCCAGCGCCGGCTCCTGGAATTTCACAACGTCACTTTGATTACCACGTTCTGCTGGTTTAACCTCTGGAAAAGAAAAATGTTATCTTTTATCTAGAATTTCCCGGCGCAGCATAGATGAGGATGAAAGTCTCTGCCGCGTCTTGGCGGCGGACGAGCACAGAGCGGCGCTAATCATGAGAAATTGTTATTGGAGGCTGACAGGACGGAGAGAATTCACTCAATGATACACGGACAGGGACAAGATCTGTCCCAGAGATAGCAGCGGCAGTGGTCTCAGCAAAGGAGACCATGAGTGATTAGTCCTGCCTCACCCTAGTCTTGTCAAGTCAAATCACTGTGGCTCATGCCTACATTCACCTGTGTCGTCTCAGTCCCCTTTCACTGCTGCCGCTACACTCACTGCCTCCCCCATTCACCCATGTCTCGCCATCTTCACACTGCTCCCACCATTCACCCTGCTGCCCTGTGTACTCCTGCTCACCTCACTGTCCCTGCTGTACACCTGCATTACCTGCTATGCGGTACTCCCTGCTCCACCATTCACCCTGCTGCCCTGCTGTAACACCCTGTCCACCATTCACCCTGGCCCTGCTGTACACTCCCGACTCCACCATTCACCCTGGCCACTGCACACTCCTGCTCCACCATTCACCACTGCTGCCCTGCTGTACACTCCCTGCCACTCCCTGCGCATGTGTCACTCCCTGCCCCTGCCCTGTGCTGATTACATCCGTGCTCCACCTTCCCCTAGCTGCCCTGATGTAACTCCCTGCTCCTCAACATCACCCTGCTGCCCTTCTGTACAACTACCGTGCATCAACCATTCACCCTGCTGCCCTGCTGTATACTCACTGCTCCACCGTTCCCACACTGCTGCCCTGCTGTATCACTCCACTCTCCACCATTCACACCTGCCTGCCCTGCTGATACCTTGCTGCCCACCATCACCCGGCTGCCCCTGCTGTACAACTCCTGCTCACCATTCACCCTGCTGCCATGCTGTAACTATCCCCTTCCACCCCTGCATCTGTACACTCCATGCTCACCATCCCTGCCTGCTGGTACACTACATGCATCCACACACTTCACCCTGCGCCATGCTGTTTATACACTCCATGCTCCACCATTGTACCATGATCTGCCTGCTGTACACTCCTGCTCCACCATTTCACCTGCTGCCCTGCTGTTACACTCCCTGCTCCACCATCACACTGCTGCCTGCTGTACACTCCCGCTCCATCATTCACCCTGCTCGCCTGCTGTACACTCCCTGCATCCACCCATTTCACCCTGCTGCCCTGCTGTACACTCTCCTGCCATCCACCATCACCCTGTGCCTGCTGTGACACTTCCCTGCCTCCACATTCAACCTTGCTGCCCGCTTGCACTCCGTCTACCAACTCCCTGACTGCCCTGCCATTCTCCATCCCTGCGTCCTGCATGGTATAATCATGCTCCACCATTTACACTGCTTCCCTGCTGTACACTCCCTGCTCCTCTATTCACCCTGCTGCCCTGCTGTACACTCCCTGCTCCACCATTCACCTTGCTGCCCTGCTGTACACTCCCTGCTCCACCATTCACCTGCCTGCCCATGCTGTACACTCCCTGATCCACCAATTACTTGCTGCCCTGGTACACTCCCTGCTCCACCATTCCCTCGTGCCCTGATGTACACTCCCTGCTTCCCTCCATTCACCCTGCCGTACTGCTGTATAATCAACTGCTTCCACATGTACAATGCTCCCTGCTTACATCCCTGCTCCATCTATCACCCTGATGCCCTGACTGTACAACTCACCTGACTCCACATTCACCTTGTGATGACCTGTGCAGTACAATCCCTGCTCCACCATAACACATGCATGCCATGCTGTACAACTCCCGCTCCACCATTAACCCTGCGCCGGCTGTTACACTCCCGTGCTCCACCATTCACCCTGCTGCCTGCTGTACACGCCTGCTCCACATTCACCCTGTTGCCCTGCTGTACACTCCACCTGATCCACCATTCCCATGCTGCCCTGCGCTCCCTGTCATCACTCCAATCGCTGCTAATTTAACAGCTGCCCTACACTGACTCACCATTTTCAAACCCTGTTGCCCTGCTGTCACTAACCATGCTCAACCATTTACAGCTCCCTGCGTACACCCCTGCTCCTACCATTCACCCTGCCTGCCCTGCTGGAGAGACAAGCACCACAGAGATGCAAAGGAGGAGGAGAAACGGGCCGATTCGCGTTTCCAGACGTGTTACCGTAGAATATTTCACGTATTGCGCGATTTCCCCTGGATTGCCCCCCTGATTTTGGCGCATGCGTCGGATTGTGGGCGTATGCGGCGCCGGCAGCACGCACGGAAATCGCGGGGCCCATGGGCCGAACGAAAACCCGCGGCATTTCGGAAAAAACGCGCATTTAACAAAAAAAAATGTGTTGTGAAAATTACCTTCACTCAGACCGGCTCGGTGAGTCCAGTGGTCCGATGCTTTTCAGGCAGCCAGCACCCACTGGTGGACTTCGGAGGAAAACCTTACTGATTCCCGGCCGGACCCGAATCAACCAGAGAGAGAACGGCCAGCTGGATTCGCGAGTGGCCCAGGTAAGAAATCTGCCCCAATGCTGCACAGGAGGAGGAGAGAGCGAGAAGCACACAGTGGACTGCACGAGAGGAAGAGAGACTGCACCACAATGGGGGCTCCGACAAAAATGTCCGCAACTCGCCCTTTTGTCTGTGGGTTTCCCGAATATTTCCAATTTGCCTGCGAATTGCTCCAGGATTTTGGCACACACAATCTGCTTGTGCGCATGGCGCGGGCCGTTCACGCAACAGAAATCGGGGGGGGGGGGGGGCGTGGCCATACAGACAAACATGACGGATTCAGCAAAGCTCCTAGAATTTTTTTTAATAAATGTGTCCCAAGATCAGCACTTACATGCATCGGGAAGAAGAAGGTGAAACTCACGATGGGACTTCAGCCAACAGAGACACTCTGCGGATACGGGGCAACAGGCATTAGGACCAATCCGGCAATACCGAATCAGCGTACGGAACCAACGCCCCGCTGGACTCGCAAATGGACCGGGGAAAGTAAAGTGTGCCTCAGTTTACGGCACAGGAGAAGGGAGAATGCACAGGAGAAGAAGGAGATGCCACAGGAGAAGGAGAGGACTGCACAGGAGGAGGAGACTGCACAGAGAGAGACTGCACAGTGAGGGGAGAGGGGGGGGTGATGCCAGGAGCAGGAGGAGTGGAAGACTCACAGGAGAATGAGATGCACAGGACGAATTGATACTGCACAGGAGAATAGGACTGCCACAGGAGCAGGAGACTGCACAGGAGGAGGAGAGGACTGACCCAGGGAATGAGACTGACACAGGAGGACGGGAGGACTGCACAGGAGAATGAGACTGCACAGGACGGAGGAGACGTCACAGGAGACAGTGAGGACTACACAGAGGAGGAGAGCGAGAGAAGGACGATTGCACAGGAGGAAGGAGACGCACAGAAGGACGGAGACTGCACAGAGCGGAGGAGACTGCACAGGAGGAGGAGGCTATGACAAGGAGGAAGAGGACTGCACCAGGAGGAGGAGAGACGCACAGGAGAGGAAGAATGCACAGGAGAATGAGACGACAGGAGGAATGACGACTGCACGGAGAAGAGGATGAAGAGGAGAGACTGCACAGGAAGGAGGAGAGACTGCACAGGAGAATGAGACCTACCAGGCAGGGAGAGAGCAAGGAGAATAGACGACCGGAGGAAGCAGACTGCAAAGATCACAGGATGGAGGGAGAGACTTGCACCAGGAGAAGGAGAACTAGCACAAGGAGGAGGACGACGGAAGGGAGGACTGCATCAGGAGGAGGAAAGGACTGCACGAGAAGAGAATGCAGAGGGAAAGACTGCACAGGAGGAGGAGATGGGCACAGGAGGAGGAGACTGCCGAACGAACGAGGGGAGGAGAGACTGCACAGGAGGATGAGGAGGAGAGACTGCCAAGAGAAGAGACTTGACACGGAGAATGAGAGGACCGTGAGAACGACAGGAGGAGGAGGACTGCACAAGAGGAAGAGAATGCACAGGAGAGGAGAGACTGCGACGGAGACTGCACAGGGAGAGACTGCAAGAGAACTGGACCACAAGAGAGAAGAGATAAATGGGAGACTGCCAGGATGAGGGACTGCATGGAGGAGGAGAGACTGCAAAGGAGAATGAGAAGCACAGGAGGACGAGACTGCAAGGAGGAGGAGACTTTTGACAGAGGCACGGAAGAGACTGGACACCGGAGAGGAGACTGCACCGGAGAGGAGATCTGCACTGGGGGAACTGCCACCGGAGAAGGCCAAGGAGGGAGACTGCACAGGAGGAGGAGACTGCACAGAGAAGGAGACTGCACATGAGGAGAGACGTACAGGAGGAGGAGATGTACAGGAGGAGGAGACTGCACCGGAGAAGGCAGAATGCATGCACGGGAGGACTACCGGAGATGCAAGGGAGGAGAATGCACAGGGGAGGAGAATGCAAGGAGTAGGATACTGCACAGGAGGAGGATACTGCCACAGGAGGAAAGAGGACTGCACAGGAGGAGGAGGGAGAGACTGAACAGGAGGAGGAGAGACTGCACAGGAGGGAGAGAGATCTGACCGGAGGGAGGAGGATAGCACAGGAGAAGGTATTTGACGGAACAATTCGATTGTTCAGTTGCAGTCAAGGAAATCTCCTGACTTGCAGCCATGCTCCTCACATCTTGCACCCGGCAGCCCTTCTATGTATTGAGATGTTTGCAGCTTGTTTTTCTGGATGGTCTCTCTGCTGTTCCTGGCTGCGGTGCTGTGTTATTTGGAGGTCACACGTTTGGCCTGTACATAAGCAGCACGGTGCTGTCGCCCTCCCGCCTCAGGGGACATGGCGCGTCTCACACCTGACAGCTCTGCTCATTCTTTAATGCTTTCAGCCTTCGGAGATACAATCCTTCAAGACAGACATAAAAAGTAAATGGAAGACAAGACAGAAAAAAATGTATCAATTGTAACCTCCATCCTCTCTGCGCCTCAATCAACAAGAAACCATACAAAAAGTGACTTCGTCAGAACTAAGGGAAAGCTGGGTGAGGACCACCAAGGCTTAGTGGACATGGAGGCAAGTGGCCTCCAGCAGAGGGCAGCACTGGTGACTATCCCCGTGTCTATATGGGGAACGTGCAGAACTTGGATGCCTTTTCTTCCGTTCTTCCCCCTTTTGGAGACAATGGTGAAGGCAGCAAAAAAACTATTAACAAATGCGGTTTCTTCTATAATCACATGGATAAACCCGATTGGCGTGATGTGTACATTTTTGATGCTGTAATTTTGATCGAACACTGGTTATGAAAATTATTCGGATCAAATTGGTGAAACCGCAATTTGACTAAATTACACTTCAAATTAATGCATTTTTTACCCAGCATGCTCTTGAGACATAAAAGTCCGATTTTGGCCACAAAAATAATTGCACAAAATTTCAATAAATAATTTTCACGTTGCAGAAAAACAAACAGCAAAATAAATAAAAGTGACCCGCTCACAATTACAGTTCCGGATTACTAAACCCCACCAGTTCGTGTTAAAGCTCTGACGACCGACACAGGGAAGAAGGATTCCTTTATGTTGTATTACAATGGGGGTCATTACTAAGGGCCCCGATCGCGTTTTTTCCGGGGGGGTGTACACCAAATTTACAGTTTGCGCAGATTTTCCCTGAATTGCCCCGGGATTTGGCGACACGATCGGATGTGGAGTATCGCCGGGACATGACGCAACGGAAAATCAGGGGGGGTGGCAGCGGAAAACCCAGCGGATTCGGAGGAAAACCGCCAATATTTTTTTTAAAAAAATGAGCCGTTGACACGCACTACTGCACCCGGCCCGGGCTTGAGGAAATTCAGCCAATTTCCGGACGGAATCAGCGCAGCGCGACACCCTATTGGCACGTCGGAGGAACTATATTAGTGAATCGATGGAAGACACGACATCCTCCACACCAGAACGCGCGCTGGAATCACGAATGGATCCCGATAAGTAAATCTGCCCCAATAATGTGGTTATTCCATACAAATTCGGATTGTAAAATTATGGACTCAAAGAACCAGACAAGACGCTGCCTAGGGGAGTAGAGTCCGGAGACGCATGCGCAGATTATTAGTATTCTTAGGTCCTGGCCAGGAGCTCAGTTTTTATTCATTACGGTTTGGTGGAAGTTTTTTTAAGCGTTGAAACAAAAACCTCTGATAAAGAATTCATTTAAATCTGTGGAGACAACGGATAAATGTGAACAGATCTCGCTCAGACTTGAGGATTGTGGTGGCACACAGCGGGTTGGATCTGGGAGGATAAAGTTCGGAGCTGCATGGCGCAGGATTTTCATACCCATTCTGAAATTGATCAGAGAGGCCGGGAGCCTGGGGTGTCCCGGGAGCTGGGGGGAGCCCAGCACATCCGGGCTCATTTACATAGTTATCAAATTCTTTTGTAGGTAAATGGCCCTGTACCAGATGACTCTAAAACACATAAGAAGGAAGAGATTCCGATGAGTTTGGCAGGCACAAAGAGAAAAAATCTGAAAAAAAAGACTTCCCAAAAACTGTCGTGCGGTTAAAGGAAAACCTACCACATGAATGGTAGGTGGATAAGATGGGAAATTAGCGAGCACCAGCTTCAGGGTGAGCACAGGGGAGCTCCGGTGACGGAGATTATTTTTGTTTTTAAACTTAAAGGGGACCTACCACCCGATTACTGCCTTAGAAAGTAGAAGGGTGAGTGGTGGCATGAATGGACGTGGGATCAGTTCCGTTTTGGGCTAATCTCATGCTCGTAACTTTGGTTAAACTTTAATAGTTCTGTATGTAAATTTTTATAGGGCTACTGGGGCATAGCGAGTTGCCGGACATGAGCTGAATTTGCGGGCTAATCCACGCCCAGTAGCCTCGTCCCCCTTCGCCCCTACCATGTAATCTTTGGCGAGCAGGCTACGAGCGCAGCTTACGTTACCCAGGCGTTATGTGCTCTACGGTTGTGCGGCCCAAGTCCTAGGCGGTGTGCTAGTGCGCTACATATTAGGCCGTAGGAACGAGGCTACTGGGGCGTGGAGAGTATGTAGCGCCTTGACTTCTAGCCTCATGTCAGGCTCTCCACACGCCAAGTAAGCCGCTTTAAAATTTACATACAGCTTTAATATAGTTTACCTTTATAGGTAGAATCGGGTGGGGTGGTAGGTCCCTTTAGTGTTTTTAAAACCGCTATTGCAGCGGTTTAGGACATAACAACATAGTCCGGCGAACAGCGCACCGAGCTCGGTGCTCGCTATTTCACATCTTACACCTACCATATCACTGTGGTAGGTTTCCCTGTAAAGGCGTCGGGGGGGTGTTCAGACCCGTTCATTGCTCTCTGTGGTTAAAAAGACGCAAGGGGAGAAAAACCACAACCTTCCTCCCTGCAGTTAAACATTATGATTCATGTCAAAATTTTTGTTCAGTTCTGAATTTTGGAATGTCAAATGTAAATTGACGTTTCGGGAATGCAGGATTGATGAAAAAAAGTGTGATTTTCCCCGGGAATGGGGTGGGAAATTATTCAAACTCTGGACAAACTGAACCCCAGGATGCCACATTGGGGGGTCATTCCCTACTTCCCGCCGGTCCATTTGCGATCCAGCGGTGGCGTGTCTCTGATAAGGATTCGGGTCTTCCGGCGGACTTCACTAAGTTTGTGGCCCCAATCGTCCACCAGGTCGTCACTGCTGCGCGAAGTCCACGGAGGTCGCTGGACGTTCACAAAACCTTATTCCCAGTGCATGTGAGTGATTGATATTGCGACACAATTAGATTTTTAAATTCTGAGTTTTTTCCGAATCAGTCGGGTTTTCCGACGGCCACGCCCCCCCCCCCAGATTTCTGTCGCATGAAAGCCGACGCCGATGGCCACAATCCATTCCTGTGCGCCAAAATCCCAGGGTAATTCGGTGAAATCGGAAAAATTGGGGAAACCTGGCAGAAAAAATCGATTTGGACCCTTAGTAAATGTGTCCCATTGTCTGTATAGCGGAGGATCCTCTGGTCATTGATGACACCACCGGCGGTGCTGGACATAGAGGGCCGGGCGGCATAGAGGGCTCTGACCTGTGTCCTATTTTCTCCCCAAGAAATTGAACTGGGAGGACCTATCCTTCAGTACCAGAGAGATTAGTGTATAAGTGACATAGAGAAGACATCACAAGTCTACATAGCGGAGTATATATGTGACATAAAGGTGACATCATCAGTTTACATAGTTGAGCTTAGAGATGAAGGGCCACAATATGAGGGGGAGAGGAGAAGGGCTTCACAATAGAAAGGGGAGATGAGGCCACAATATGGGTGCATGAGGGAATGAGTGGCCACATTTCTGGTGGGGTGTTGAGAGACCACAATAGGAGAGGTGACAAAATGAGGGGGAGATGAGAGGGTCCACAATAGGGGGGGGGGGGAGATCTGATGGCGGTCAACAATATGAAGTGGGAGCACAATATGAGGGGAAGATCAAAGGCCGGGCGGCAACAATATGAGGAGGCGATGAGAGGCCACAAAAATAATAGAGAAAATGAGAGGGGCCACAATTAGTGGAGAAGATTAAGAGGGGCCACCATATGAGAAAGGAGAAGAGACGGAGCAGGGCACCCATCAAAGAGCGGGGGGGGTTGGGGGGTCTACAATAGGAGGTGTGATGAGAGTGGGCCACAACATTACAAGAGGGGGCTGCAAAAAAGAGGGGGAGATAAGAGAGGGCGACAATAGGAGGGGGAGGTGAGGGTGGGACTTAATAGTAGGGAGAGTTGAAAGGGGGCCACTAATGGAAGGAGAGAGTCTATGATTTGGGGAAGGGAGGCCTTAATGTGTTGGAGAGATGAGAGGCCACAAGATGAGGGGATTGAGATGCTACAATGTGAAAGATAGGTGAAAGGGGAACATGATTGAGGGGGGTAAGGGCCACAATATAAGGAGGAGATGAGGAGGGTCACAATAGATGGAGGAAATTAGCAGAGCCCACAATTAGGATGGAGAGATGAGAGGAGACCATAGAATAGGGAGCGGATGGGGGGGGGGGCCACAATATGAGGGGGAGCTGAGAGATCACAATATGAGGAGAAGATGAGAGGACACAATATGAGGGGAAGATGCGAGGAGTCACCAATATGAGGGGGGAGATGAGGGAGGGTCACAATAGATGGTAGGAAATTAGACGGAGCCCACAATAGGATGGAGAAATGAGAGCAGACAAGAATATAGAGAGCGGATGGGGGGCCACAATATGGGGGGAGCTGAGTGGAACACAATATGAGGAGGAGATGAGAGGACACAACATGAGGGGAAGATGCGAGGAGTCACAATATGAGGGGGAGATGAGAGGCCACAATATGAGGGGGAGATGAGAGGCCACAATATGAGGGGAAGATGAGAGGACACAATATGAGGGGGAGATGAGAGGCCACAATATGAGGGGGAGATGAGAGGAGTCACAATATGAGGAAGAGATGAAAGGCCACAATATGAGGGGGAGAAGAGAGGTCACAATATGAGGAGGAGATGAGAGGGGCCACAATATAAGGGGGAGATGTAAGGCCACAATATGAGGAGGAGATGAGAGGGGAGATGAGGAGGCCACAATATGAGGGGGAGATGATTGGTCGGTCCACAATAGTGGGAGGAAGGAGATGAGAGGGGCCACAATATAAGGGGAGAGATGTGAGGCCACAATATGAGGAGGAGGGAGATGAGATGCCACAATATGAGGGGGAGCTGAGAGACCACAATATGAGGGGGAGTGAGAGGGTCACCAATATGAGAGGGAGATGTTGAGAGGCCCAATATGAGGGGGAGATGGAGCGACACATTGAGGGGGAGATGAGAGGCCACATAGAGGGGGAGGGAGCTGAGAGGGGATACAATATGAGGAGGAGATGAGAGGCCACAATATGAGGAGGCGATGAGAGGCCACAATATGAGGGGAGATGAGAGGAGTCACAATATGAGGGGGAGATGAGAGGAGTCACAATATGAGGAGGAGATGAGAGGGGCCACAATATAAGGGGGAGATGTGAGGCCACAATTTGAGAAGTAGATGAGAGGCACAATATGAGGGGGAGATGAGAGGTCACAATATGAGGAGGAGATGAGAGGGGCCACAATATAAGGGGGAGATGTGAGGCCACAATATGAGGAGGAGATGAGAGATCACAATATGAGGGGGAGAGACGACCCGGCCACATTATTGTTGAGGAGGAGAATGGATGAGAAGGTAACAATATGAGGGGGAGATGAAAGGACACAATATGCCGGGGAGATGAGAGGAGTCACAAGATGAGGGGGAGATGAGAGGAGTCCACAATATGAGGAGGGAGGAGATGAGAGGGGCCACAAATAAGGGGGAGATGTTGAGGGCCACAATTTTGAGAAGAGAGATGGAGGCCACAATATGAGGGGGAGATGCGAGGCACAATATGAGGAGGAGACGAGGGCGGCCACAATAAGGGGGAGATGTGATGAGGCCACAATATTGAGGAGGAGATGAGAGCCACAATATGGGGGGAGATGAGAGGGATTACCAATATAGGGGGAGATGGACGGCCCCACAATGTGAGGAAGTAGATGAGAGGCCACCATATGAGGGGGAGAGATGAGAGGGTCAAATATGAGGAGGAAGATGAGAGGGGCCAACAATATAAGGGGGGAGATGTTGAGGCCACATATGCGGAGGAGATGAGAGACCACAAATGAGTGGGAGATGAGGGTCCACAATCTGAGGGGAGATGGAGGAGACAAATATTAGGAGGGAGGATGAGAGGCCACAATATGAGGAGGAGGGGGAGGGGCCACAATATGAGGGGGAGGAGATGAGAGCGGGCCAAATAGAGGAGGAAGATGAGATGGCCACAATATGAGGGGGGAGATGAGAGGTCACTCCCAATATGAGGGGGAGATAAAAAGGAAATAATATGGGGGGAGATGAGAGGAGTCACCATATGCGGGGGAGATGAGAGGCCACAATATGAGGGGGAGAGTTGAGCGGCCCACAATATGAGGAGGAGATGAGAGGCCACAATATGAGGGGGAGGGAAGTTGAGAGGCCACAGGATATGAGGGGGGGGAGATGAGAGGCCCCCCCCCAAACAATATAAGGGGGAAAATGAGAGGCGGATACACATATGAGGAGAGAGAGAGACAACATATGGGAGGAGAGGAAGAGGCACATTGGAGGGGGAGCGGGAGATGAGAGGCAACAATAGGACTGGAGGAGTGGAGATGGGCAGGTCACAAATGAGGGGGAGAAGACGAGTGCCACCATATGAGGAGAAAGGAGATGACGAGTCGCGTCACAATATGAGGAGGGAGAGAGAGACCACAATATGAGGAGGAGATCTTGAGAGGAGGTCCAATATGAGGGGGGAGATGAGGGACCACATTGAGGAGGAGGATGAGAGGCACCAATCTGAGGAGGCCGATGAGAGACAGAAAGTAGGAGGGGGAACGAGAGAAGAGGTCACAATTAGGAGGGGGAGAGGAGATGAGAGACACAAAGAGCCGGGGAGGAGCATGAGAGCCACAATATGAGGAGGAGATGAGAGGGGCCACAATATGAGGGGGAGTGAGCGGGGGGCAACAATATCGAGGAGGTATTTTTTTTTGATGAGATGGCACATATGGGGGGGAGATGGAGGGTCACAATATGCGGGGAGATCAACAGGACATAATCGATGAGGGGGAATGTGGAGGAAGGACGATGAGAGGAGGCACAAATGAGGGGAGATGATGAGGCCACAATAGGAGGAAGGAGATGAGAGGCCACAATTATGAGGCGGAGAAGAGAGAGGGATTACAATATGAGGAGGAGACGAGTAGAGGCCACAAGATGAGTGGGAGATGAGAGTGCCACAAGATGAGGAGGGGAGAGAAGAGGTCACAACGATTGAGGGGAATGAGGGGGGCTCACATAGGCGGAGGCGACTAGGGGTCCCCTATGGGGGGAGGGGCGAGAGGAGGCCACCTTGAGGGAGATGCGAGGTCCCCCGAGGAGAAGATGCGCGGTCCAACTGCCGGGAGCTGAGAGGTCACAATTGAGGGGGGAGGCAGATGAGAGGCCCCAATATCGAGGAGAGATGC
>WNYA01001494.1:55925-70193 GCA_019512145.1 Engystomops pustulosus
AATTGCAGTGTGTCGTGCCAGGGAAGAAGAGAGAAGCTTGCAGGGTGTGGTGCAGGGAGGAGAGGGAGAAGCTGCAGTTGGTGCGGTGCAGGGAGAGACGGAGAAGCTGCAGTTGTGGTGCAGGGGGGAGGAGAAGCGCAGTGTGCGGTGGCAGGGCAGGGTGAGAGGGAGAGGAAGTGCGTGTGCGAGGAGAGAGTGGTGTCGGGCCAGGGGAGAGGAGAGTAGACAAAGCTGCAGGTGTCGTCAGGGGAAGGTGCAGGGAGGTGCAGGGAGAGATGTGAGAGGATGAAGCTGCAGTGTGCGGTGCAGCGGAGAGGAGAGAAGTGCAGTGTGTGGGCAGGGAGGAGAGAACTAAGCTGCAAGTCTGCATGGGCAGGGAGAAGATGGAGAACCTTGCAGTTGTGCGGTTGCAGGGGAGGAGAAGCGCAGGTGTTGAGGGCAGGAGGGAGAAAGAGAAGCGTGCAGTGTGCGGTTGCAGGGAGGAGGGAGAAGACTGCAGTGTGTAGGAGGCATGGGAGGAGAGGAGAGCTGCACGTGTGCGGATGAAGGGAGGAGAGGGAGAAGCTGCAGTGTGGCGGTGCAGAGAGGAGAGAGAAGCTGCAGTGTGCAGTGCGGGGGGGAAAGGAGAAGCGCAGTGTGCGGTTGCAGGGAGGAGAGGAGAAGCTGCAGTGTGCGGTTGCAGAGGAGGAGAGGAGAGGAGAAGACGCAGTGGCGGCAGGGTGCAGGGAGGAGGAGAGGAGAAGTGCAGTGTGCAGTGCAGGGAGAGAGAGAGAGAGAAGCTGCAGTGTGCGATGCAGCGGAGGAGGAGAAGCAGCTCAGCAGTCGTGTGTACGGTGCAGGGAGGAGCGGAGAAGCTGCAGTTGGTGCCGGGAAAGGGCATGGGCGTGCAGGGAGAAGATGCAGGTGCAGGTGAAGGGAGGAGGAGAAGCGGTAAGTGTGCGGTGCAGGACAAAAGAGGGAAGAAGCTGCAGTGTGTTGTGTGCAGGGAGGAGAGGAGAAGCTGCAGTGTTGGGCAGGGAGGAGAGGAGAGGAGAGTGCAGTGTGCGGTGAATGGGAAGAGAGAAGAAAGCTGCAGTGTGCGATGCAGGGAGGAGAGGCAGGAGGAGCGTGAAGCTGCAGTATTGCGGTTTGCAAGGAGAGGAGAGGAGAAGCTGCAGTGTGCGGTTTGCACAGGAGGAGAGAGAGAAACTGCAGTGTGCAGGCGAGGAGAGGGAGAAGCTGCGTGTGCGGGGCAGGGAGGAGGAGAGGAGAAGTTGCAGTGTGCGGTGCAGGGAGTAGGAGAGGAGAAGCTGCATGGTGTGCGGTGTAGGGGCAGGAGGAGAAGCCTGCACGTGTGCAGTGCAGGGAGGAGAGAGGAGAAGCACGCAGAGGTGCAGGGGGATAGGAGAAGCTGCAGTGTGCGGGGCAGGAGGAGAAGGGAGAAGCTGCAGTGTGGTGCAGGGAGGAGAGGAGAGCTCAGTGTGGTGCAGGAGGAGAGGAGAGGAGAAGCTTGCGTGTGTGGTGCAGGGAGGCGAGAGGAAGCTGCCGGTGTGGTGCAGGGGAGGAGAGGCTAAGCTTGCAGTGTGTGGTGCAGGGAGGAGAGGAAGGAGCCTGCAGCTGTGCAGTTGCAGGAAAGAGAGGAGCAGCTGCAGAGTGTGGCAGGGAGAGAGGAGAAGCTGCCAGTGCTGAGGGAGGAGAAGCGTGTGCAGTGTGACGGGTGCAGGGAGGAGAGAGAGCTAGCAGTGTGGGGGCACGGGAGAGGAGAGAGAAGCTGCAGCGTGCGTGCCAGGGAGAGAGCGGAGAATCTGCAGTGTGCGGCTGAGGGGGGAGGAGAAGCGCAGTGTGTGCGGTTGCAGGGAGGAGAGGAAAAGCTTGAGTGGCGGTGCAGGGAGGAGGAGAGAAGAAGGCGGCAGGTGTATGGGCAGGGGAGGGAGGAGAGGAGAAGCTGCAGTGGTTGCAGGGAGGAGGAAGCTGCAGTGGCGGTGCAGGGAGGAGAGGGAGAAGCTGCAGTGTGGGGTGTGCAGAGGAGAGAGGAGAAGCGCAGGTGCGTTGGCAGGGAGGAGAGGAGAATCGCAGTGTTGCGGGTGCAGGGGGGAGAGAAGCTGAAGTGGCGTGTTGCGGGCAGGGAGAAGAGGAGAGGAAAAGCTGCGAGGTGCGGTGCAGGGAGGAGGAGAGAAGGAAGCTGCAGTGTATGGGTGAAGGGAGGAGAGGAGAAGCCATGCACAGTGTGGGGCAGGGGGGAGGAGAAGCGCTGGATTGTGCGGTTGCAGGGAGGAGAGATTAAGATGCAGGGTGCAGTGCAAGGAGAGGAGAAGCGGCAGTGTGCGGGCGGGAGGAGAGGAGAAGCTGCAGTGTGCAGGGAGAAGAAGAAGCTGCCAGTGTGCGGTTTGCAGGGAGGAGAGGAGAAGCTGCGAGTGTGGGGTGCAGGAGGAGGGAGAAGAAGAGCTGTGCGGTTGCAGGGAGGAGAGGGAGAAGCTGCAGGTTGCGGTTGGCAGGGAGGAGAGGAGAAGCTGCAGGTGTGAGGAGGAGAGGGAGAAGTGCAGTGTGGCGGTGGTGGGGGAAGAGGAGAGGAAAGCTGCAGTTGTGCGTGCAGGAGTAGGCAGAGGAGAAGCTGCAGCTGGCGGTGCAGGGAGGAGAACGCTGCTAGTGTGCAGTGCAGGGAGGAGGAGGGGAGAGGAGAGAGAAGCTGCCAGTGTGCAGGGGAGGATAGGAAGAAAGATGCAGTGTGCGGAGGGCAAGGGAGAGGAATGAGAGGAAAGCTGCAGTGGTGGTGCAGGGAGGAGAGGAGAAGCTGCAGTGTGGTGCAGGGGATGAGAGGAGAAGTGCGTGTGTGGGTGCAGGAGGAGAGAGGAAGCTGCAGTGTGTGGTGCAGGGCAGGAGAGGATAAGCTGCAGGGTGTGGTGCAGGGAGGAGAGGAGGAGCCTGCAGTGTGCAGTGCGGAAGAGAGGAGGAGAAGCTGCAGTGTGCAGGGGAGGAGAGGAGAAGTGCAGTGTGCCGGGAGGAGAAGCTGCAGTGTGCGTGCAGGGAGGAGAGGAGAACAGCTGCAGTGTGGGGTGCAGGAGGCGAGGAAAGTCTTTCGCAGCGTGCGTGCAGGGAGGAGAGGAGAATCTGCAGTGTGCGGTGCAAGGGGAGGAGAGAAGCTGGCAGTGTGCGGTGCGGAGGGAGCGTGAGAGGAAAAGCGCAGTGTTGCGGTGCAAGGAGGGGAGGGAGAAGCTTGCAGTGTGCGGTGCAGGGAGGGAGAAAAGCTGCGAAGTGGGCGTGTAGAGGGAGGAGAGAGAAAGCTGCAGTGTGCAGTGCAGGAGGAGAAAGTGCAGTGTGCGGTTTGCAGGGGAGAGGAAAAGCTGCGTGTGCGGTTGGCAGGGAGGAGAGAGAGCTGCAGTGTGCGGTGCAGGGGGAGAGGAGGAAAGAAGCTGCAGTGTGCGTGCTGCAAGGAGAGGGGAGGAGGAGAAGCGCAGTGTGCCAGTGCAGGGAGGAGAGAGAGGAGCAAGCAGTTGTGATGCAGGGAGGAGAGAGAAGCTGCAGTGCTGCAGTGCAGGGAGGAGAGGAGAAGCTGACGCGTGCCCGGTTGCAGGGAGGAGAGGAGAAGTTTGCAGTGTGCGGTTGACAGGGAGGAGAGAAGCTGCAGTGTGCGGTGCCAGGAGGAGCGGAAGGAAGTGCAGTGTATGTGGCAGGGGGGACCGAGAGAGGAGGAGGCAGTGTGCAGTGCAGGAGGAGAGGAGAAGCTGCAGTCGTGTGGTGAGGGATGGAGGAGAGGGAAGAAGCTGCATTGTGCGGGCAGGAAGGAGAAGTGCAGTTGTGTGTGGGCAGGGGGAGAGAACGAGAAGCTGCAGTGTGCGGTGGCAGGGAGGAGAGGAGGAGTACAGTGTTGCCAGTTGCAGGGAGGGAGAGGAGAAGCGAGTGTGTGGTGCAGGGAGGAGGAGAAGCTGCGTGTGCGGGTGCAGGGAGGGAGAGGAAGAAGCTATTGCAGTGTGCAGTGGCATGGAGGAGGAGAGGAGAAGCTGCAGTGTGTGGTGCAGGATGGAGGAGAGGAGAAGCTGCATTGTGCGGTGCAGGAAGGAGAAGTTGCAGTGTGTGTGGTGCAGGGAGGAGAAGAGAAGCTGCAGTGTGCGGTGCAGGGAGGAGAGGAGGAGCTACAGTGTGCAGTGCAGGGAGGAGAGGAGAAGCTGCAGTGTGTGGTGCAGGGAGGAGGAGAAGCTGCAGTGTGCGGTGCAGGGAGGAGAGGAGAAGCTTAAGTGTGCGGTGCAGGGAGGAGAGGAGAAGCTGCAGTGTGCGGTGCAGGGAGGAGAGGAGAAGCAGTGTGTGGTGCAGGAGGAGAGGAGAAAGCGCAGTGGTGGGCAGGAAGGAATAGAGGGAGAAGCTGCAGAGTCGCGGTGCAGGGGGAGGAGGAGGAGAAGAGGCAGTGTGCGGTGCAGGGAGGAGAGGGAGAAGCTGCAGTGTGCGGGTAACAGGGGGGAGAGAGGAAGAAGTTGCAGTGGTGGTGGAGGAGGAGAGGGAGAAGCTGCCAGTGTGTGGGCAGGCGAGGAGGGGGAGAAGCTTGCTTGTAGGCAGGTGACAGGAAAGGAGAGGAGAAGCTGCAGTGTGTGGCGCAGGGGAGGAGGAGTGGAGGAGCTGCACGTCTGCGTGGAAGGGATGGAGAGGAGAAGCTGCAGCTGTCGTTGTGTGCAGGGGAGGAGAGGGAAGAAGCTGCAGTGTCGGTGCAGGAGCGAGAGGAGAAGCTGCAGTGTGCGTTGCAGGGAGGAGAGGAGAAGCTGCAGTGTGCGGTGCAGGGAGGAGAGGAGAAGCTGCAGTGTATGTTGCAGGGGGGAGGAGAGGAGGAGCTGCACTGTCCGGTGCAGGGAGGAGAGGAGGAGCTGCACTGTCCGGTGCAGGGAGGAGAGGAGGAGCTGCAGTGTGCGGTGCAGGGAGGAGAGGAGAAGCTGCAGTGTGTGGTGCAGGATGGAGGAGAGGAGAAGCTGCAGTGTGCGGTGCAGGGAGGAGAGGAGAAGTTGCAGTGTGCTGTGTAGGGAGGAGAAGAGAAGCTGCAGTGTGCGGTGCAGGGAGGAGAGGAGGAGCTACAGTGTGCAGTGCAGGGAGGAGAGGAGAAGCTGCAGTGTGCTGCAGTGCAGGGAGGAGAGGAGGAGCTGCAGTGTGCAGGGAGGAGGAGAGAAGAAGCTGCAGTGTGCGGTGCAGGGAGGAGGAGAGGAGAAGCTGCAGTGTGTGGTGCAGGGAGGAGGGAGAGGAGAAGCTGCAGTGTGCGGTGCAGAGAGGAGAGGAGAAGCTGCAGTGTGCGGTGCAGGGAGGAGAGGAGAAGCTGAGTGTGCGGTGCAGGGAGGAGGAGAGGAGAAGCTGCAGTGTGTGGTGCAGGGAGGAGAGGAGAAGCTGCAGTGTGCGGTGCAGGGAGGAGAGGAGAAGCTGCATTGTGTGGTGCAGGATGGAGGAGAGGAGAAGTGCATTGTGCGGTTGCAGGGAGGAGAAGTTGCAGTGTGCGGTGCAGGGAGGAGAAGAGAAGCTGCAGTGTGCGGTGCAGGGAGGAGAGGAGGAGCAGTAAGGTGCAGTGCAGGAGGAGAGGAGAAGCTGCAGGTGTGCAGTGCAGGGAGGAGGGAGGAGCTGCAGTGTGCAGGGAGGAAGAGAAGAAGCTGCATGTGTGCGGTGTGCAGGAGGAGGAGAGGAGAAGCTGCAGTGTGTGGTGCAGGGAGGAGGAGAGGAGAAGCTGCAGTGTGCGGTGCAGAGAGGAGAGGAGAAGCTGCAGTGTGCGGTGCAGGGAGGAGAGGAGAAGCTTGCAGTGGCGGTCAGGGAGGAGGAGAGGAGAAGTGCAGTGTGTGGTGCAGGAGGAGGAGAGGAGAAGCTGCAGTGTGCGGTGCGGGAGGAGAGGAGAAGCGGCAGTGTGTGGTGCAGGATGGAGGAGAGGAGAAGCTGCATTGTGCGTGTGCAGGGACGGAGAGTTGCAGTGTGCGGTGAAGGGAGGAGAAGAGAAGCTGCAGTGTGCGGTTGCAGGGAGGAGAGGAGGAGAGAGTGGCGGAGTGAGGGAGGAGAGGAGAAGCTGAAAGGGTGTGGTGCAGGGAGGAGGAGAAATGCAGTGTGGGTGCAGGTGAGGAGGAAGCTGAAGGTGGTGCAGGGAGGAGAGGAGAAGCGCAGTGTGCAGTGCAGGGAAGAAAAGAAGAGAGGAGAAGATCATGCAGTGTGCGGTGCAGGGAAGGAGATGGAAAAGCTGCAGTGTGAGGTGCAGGGTGGAGAGGAGAGCTGCAGTGTGTGGTGCAGGGAGGAGAGGAGCAGCTGCAGTGGCGGTGCAGGGAGGAGAGGAGAAGCTGCAGTGTGCGGTGCAGGGAGGAGAGGAGAAGCTGCAGTGTGCAGGTGAGGGAGGAGAGGAGAAGTGCAGTGTGCGGTGCAGGGGGAGAGTGTGAGAAGTCGCAGTGTTGCGTTTGGCGGGAGGAGAGGTGAAGCTGCCAGTGTGCGGTGCAGGGAGGAGAGGAGAAGCTGCAGTGTGCGGTGCAGGTGACGTCCTCAGTTTTGCTACTAGTTTAGTAGTTTTGGTGTAGAGTTGGGTAGATCTTGTGCTCAGCCAGTAAAAGTGGGTTCCTGATATTTCCCGATATGGGGATCAGTCTTGGCAGTGGCATCTCCTGCCTTGGACCAAAGAGCGCGTTCGCATTGCGAGTGATGGTAATCGCAGAGGATGAGCCCTGGTCCACACCCTGGACTTGCAGCTGCTTAAAAAGAAAAATAACATCAGAGAAGAAAATATATGGAGATGTCGGAGACAGAAAGAAGAAGCGTCGGGAGCGCGGCCACATTCCTGCGCCGGAATCTTTCATCTATGAAGCGCCGGAATCTTTCATCTATGAAATTAGATTATTTCGTAACATAATAAGATACTTCTTTCTAGAACCTCGTCCAGTCATGCGATCGCCGCAGCCACAACAACATGGGGGGTGCACGGGCTGCCATTCCCCAGATCATGTGATGGTGATTTAAGTCCTGGGTCCCGAGTCCAGCGCCGGCTCCTCGGAATTTCACAACGTCACTTTGATTCCACGTTTCTGAGTTTAACCATCTGGAAAAGCAAATGTTATCCTTTTATCTCAGAATTTCCCGGCGCAGATCAGATGAGGCTGAAGTCTCTGCCGCGTCTTGGCCGGACGACTGCACAGAGCGGCGCTAATTCATGGAGAAATGTTTATTGGAGGCTGACAGGAAGGAGAGATATTTCACTCAATGATACACGGACCAGGGACAAGATCTGTCCCAGATAGCAGCGGCAGGTGGGTCTCAGGACAAGTCGAAGAGACTCATGGAGTAGCACTTAGCTTCCCTAGCACCATTCACCCTATTTGTCTCTGCTCTCAAGCTCACCATTCACCCGCCATTCACCCTGCTGCCCTGCTGTACACTCCCTGCTCCACCATTCACCCTGTGCCTGCTGTCACTCCAGCTCCACCCTTCACCCTGCTGCCGCTGGTACACTCCCTGCTCCCCATTCACCTGCGCCTGCTGTCACACCCTGCTCCACCATCACCCTGTGCCCTGTTCACTCCTGCTCACCAGTCCCTGCTGCCCTGCTGTACACTCCCTGCTCCACCATTCACCCTGCTGCCCTGCTGTACACTCCCTGCTCCACCATTCACCCTGCTGCCCTGCTGTACACTCCCTGCTCCACCATTCACCCTGCCCGCTGTACACTCCCTGCTCCACCATTCACCCTGCTGCCCTGCTGTACACTCCCTGCTCCTCCATTCACCCTGCTGCCCTGTTGTACACTCCCTGCTCCACCATTCACCCTGCTGCCCTGCTGTATACTCCCTGCTCCACCATTCACCCTGCTGCCCTGCTGTATACTCCCTGCTCCACCATTCACCCTGCTGCCCTGCTGTATACTCACTGCTCCACCATTCACCCTGCTGCCCTGCTGTACACTCCCTGCTCCACCATTCACCCTGCTGCCCTGCTGTACACTCTGTGCCCACCATCACCCGGCTGCCCTGCTGTACACTCCCTGCTCACCATTCACCCTGCTTGTCTGCTGTACATCCCTGATCCACACATTTCACCCTGCTGACCTGCTGTACACTCATGCTCCAACATTACCCTGCTGCCTGCTGTACACTCCGCTCACCATTACTGTCTCTGCTGTACACTCCTGCTCACCATTCACCTGCTGCCCTGCTGTACACTCCCTGCTCCACCATTCACCCTGCTGCCCTGCTGTACACTCCCTGCTCCACTCATTCACCCTGCTGCCCTGCTGTACACTCCCTGCTCCACCATTCACCCTGCTGCCCTGCTGTACACTCCCTGCTCCACCATTCACCCTGCTGCCCTGCTGTACACTCCCTGCTCCACCATTCACCCTGCTGCCCTGCCTGTTACACTCCCTGCTCCTGCATTCCACCCTGCTGTCCTGCTGTATAATCCTGCTCCACCATTTACACTGCTTCCCTGCTGTACACTCCCTGCTCCTCTATTCACCCTGCTGCCCTGCTGTACACTCCCTGCTCCACCATTCACCCTGCTGCCCTGCGTACAACCCTGCTCCACCATTCACCTGCTGCCTGCTGTACACTTCCCTGTCACACATTACTTGCTGCCCTGTGTACACTCCCTGCTCCACCATTCCCTGCGTCGCCCTGCTGTACACTCCCTGCTTCTCCATTCACCACTGCCGTCTGCTGTATAATCCCTGCTCCACATGTACAATGCTCCCTGCTTACATCCCTGCTCATCTATCACCCTGTGCCTGCTGTACACTCCGCTCCACATTCACCTTGTGCTGCCATGTGGTACTCCCTGTCCACCATTCACCATGCTGCCCTCATGCTGTACACTCCCTGCTCCACCATTACCCTTGCGCCTGCTGTACACTCCCTGCTCCACCATTCACCCTGCTGCCCTGCTGTACACTCCCTGCTCCACCATTCACCCTGTTGCCCTGCTGTACACTCCCTGCTCCACCATTCACCCTGCTGCCCTGCTGTACACTCCCTGCTCCACCATTCACCCTGCCACTGCTGTACACTCCCTGCCACCATTTCACCCTGTTGCCCTGCTGTACACTCCCTGCTCCACCATTTACACTGCTTCCCTGCTGTACACTCCCTGCTCCACCATTCACCCTGCTGCCCTGCTGGAGAGACAGCACACAGAGATTGCAAAGGAGGAGGAGAAAGGGCCCGATTCGCGTTTTCCAGACGTGTTACCCGAATATTTCCGATTTGCGCCGATTTCCCCTGAATTGCCCCCTGATTTTGGCGCATGCGATCGGATTGTGGCGTATGGGCGCCGGCATGCACGCAACGGAAATCGGGGGCCATGGCCGAACGAAAACCCGACGGATTCGGAAAAAACGCCGCATTTAAAAAAAAAAATGTGTTGTGAAAATTACCTTCACTCAGACCGGCTCGGTGAGCTCCAGTGCGTTCCGATGCTTTTCAGCGCAGCAGCACCACCTGGTGGACTTCGGAGGAAACTACCTGGATTCCCGGCCGGACCCGAATCACCAGAGAGAACGCGCGCTGGATCGCGAATGGGCCAGGTAAGTAAATCTGCCCCAATGACTGCACAGGAGGAGGAGAGAGAGACAGCACACATGACTCTGCACGAGGAAGAGAGACTGCACACAATGGGGCTCCAGCAAAATGTCCGAAACTCCGCACTTTGTCGGGTTTCCCGAATATTTCCAATTTGTGCCGATTGCTCCAGGATTTTGGCACAGCCAATCTGTTGTGTCGCATCGGGCGGCTTCACGCAACAGAAATCGGGGGGGGGGGGGGGCGTGGCCATCAGACAAACTGACGGATTCAGAAAGCTCTAGAATTTTTTTTAAAAATGTGTCCCAAGATCAGCACTTACATGCATCGGGAAGAAGAAGGTGAACTCCGATGGACTTCAGCCAACAGCGACACCTGCAGGATATCGGGCGCACAGGCCTTAGCGAATCCCGGCAATACCGAATCAGCGTCGGACAACGCCCCGCTGGATCGCAACTGGACCGGGAAAGTAAATGTGCCTCAGTTACTGCACAGGAGAAGGAGACTGCACAGGAGAAGGAGACTGCACAGGAGAAGGAGAGACTGCACAGGAGGAGGAGACTGCACAGGAGGAGGAGACTGCACAGGAGGAGGAGAGATGCAACACGAGGAGGAGACAGGAGAAGAGATGACAGGACGAATTGAGACTGCACAGGAGAATGAGACTGCACAGGAGGAGGAGACTGCACAGGAGGAGGAGAGACTGCACAGGAGAATGAGACTACACAGGAGGAGGAGAGACTGCACAGGAGAATGAGACTGCACAGGAGGAGGAGACTGCACAGGAGAATGAGACTGCACAGAGAGAGGAGAGATGCAGAGAGGACGATGACACAGGAGAAGGAGACTGCACAGAAGAGGAGGACTGCACAGGAGGAGGAGACTGCACAGGAGGAGGAGAGACAGCAGGAGGAGAGACTGCACAGGAGGAGGAGAGACTGCACAGGAGAATGAGACTGCACAGGAGAATGAGACTGCAGGAGAATGGACTGCACGAGGAGGGGAGGAGAACTGCACAGGAGGAGGAGAGACTGCACAGGAGAATGAGACTACACAGGAGAGGAGGAGAATGCACCGGAGAATGAGACTGACACAGGAGGAGGGAGAGACTTGCACCAGGAGAAGGAGATGCACGAGGAGGAGGAGACTGCACAGGGAAGGAGCTCACGGAGGAGGGACTGCACAGGAGAAGGGAATGCACAGTAGGAGGAAAGACTGCACAGGAGGAGGAGATGGCACAGGAGGAGGAGACTGCACAGGAAGGAGAGACCGGAGGAGGAGAGACTGCCGAGGGGAGGAGGAGAGATGCACAGAGAATGAGACTGACCGGAGAATGAGGGACTGCACACAGGAGAGAGGCTGCACAGAGGAGGAGAGACTGCACAGGAGAATGAGACTGCAGAGAAAGGAGATGAAGGATACTGAGACTGACAGGAGAGGACAGGAAGAGATAGCAGAGAGGAGACTGACAGGATGAGGACTGCACTGGAGGAAGGAGAGACTGCACAGGAGAATGAGAATGCACAGGAGGACGAGACTGCACAGGAGGAGGGACTGCACAGGAGGAAGAGACGGCACCGGAGGAGGAGACTGCACGGAGGAGGAGACTGCACTGGGAGGAGACTGCACCGGAGAAGGAGACGCACAGGAGGAGACTGACACAGGAGGAGGAGACTGCACCAGAGAAGGAGACTGCACAGGAGGAGAGACTGTACAGGAGGAGGAATGTACAAGGAGGAGGGAGACTTGCACCGGAGAAGGAGAATGCACGAGAGAGACTGCACAGGAGGAGGACTGCACGGAGAACCGGAGGAGGGAGAGACTGCCACAGGAGGAGGAGATGCAAAGGAGTAGGATACTGCACAGGAGGAGGAGAGACTGCACAGGAGGAGGAGAGACTGCACAGGAGGAGGAGGATACTGCACAGGAGAAGGTATTTTGACTGGCAATTCGCTTGTTTCAGTGCAGTCACAGAAATCTCCTGACTTTGCAGCATTGCTCCTCACATCTTGCACCCCGGCAGCTCCTTCTATGTATCTGAGATGTTTGCAGATGTTTTTCTGGATGCTGTCTCTCTGCTGTCTCCTGGCTGCTTGTAGCTGTGTATTTTGGAGGTCACACGTTTGGCCCTGTACATAACGCAGCACGGTGCTGTCCGCCCTCCCCCGCCTCAGGGGACATGGAGCGTCTCACACCTGACAGCTCCTGCTCTTCTTTACTGCTTTCAGCCTTCGGAGCATCAATCCTTCCAGACAGACATAAAAAAGTAAATGGAAGACAAGACAGAAAAAAATTATAATTGTAACCTCCATCCTCTCTGCGCCTCAATCCACAGAAACCATACAAAAAGTGACTGCTCAGAACTAAGGGAAAGCTGGGTGAGGACCACCAAGGCTTAGTGGACATGGATGGCAGTGGCCTCCAGCAGAGGGCAGCACTGGTGACTATCCCCGCTGTTATATGGGGAACGTGCAGAACTTGATGCCTTTTCCCTTTCTTCCCCCCTTTTTGGAAAATGGTGAAGGCAGCAAAAAACTATTAACAACCTGCGGTTTCTTCTATAATCACATGGATAAACCGTATTGGCGCTGATGTGTCACATTTTTGATGCTGTTAATTTTTGATCGAAACTGGTTTATGCAAAATTATTCGGCTAAATTGGTGAAAACGCAATTTGATAAATTTAACTTCAAATTAATGCATTTTTTACCCAGCATGCTCTTGAGACATAAAAGTCCGATTTTGGCCACAAAAATAAATGCACAAAATTTCAATAAAAATTTTCACGTTGCAGAAAACAAACAGCAAAATAATAAAAGCTGCGCTACAATACAGTTCCGTGATACTACAACCCCCACCAGTTGTGTAAAGCCTCTGCGCATGAACAGGAAGAAGGATTCACTTTATTGTATTACAATGGGGGTCATTTACTAAGGGCCCGAATCGCTTTTTTTCCGGGGGGTTACACAAATTTTACAGTTTTGCGCAGATTTTCCCTGAATTGCCCCGGGATTTTGGCGCACACGATCGGATTGTGGCGTATCGCCGCTGACATGCACGCAACGGAAATCAGGGGGCGTGGCCGTCGGAAAACCCATCGGATTCGGAGAAACCGCCATATTTTTTTTAAAAAATGTGCCGCTTGACACGCACTTACCTGCACCCGGCCCGGCTTGGTGAACTTCAGCAATTTCCGACGGAATTCAGCGCAGCAGCGACACCTATTGGACGTCGGAGGAACTATCTTAGTGAATCGATGGAAGACACGAATCCTCCACACAGAACGCACCGCTGGATCGCGAATGGATCCGATAAGTAAATCTGCCCCAATAATGTGGTTATTCCTGGATTGTAAAATTCATGACTCAAAGACCAGACAAGACGCTGCGAGGGGAGTAGAGGTCCGGAGACGCCTGCGCATTATTTCTTAGTATTTCTTAGGCTCCTGGCCAGGAGCTCGTTTTTACATTACGGTTTGGCTGGAGTTTTTTTAAGCGTAAAACAAAAGCTGCTGATAAAGAATCAGTTTTGGCGCCTAAAACATCTGGAGACAACGGATAAATGTGGAAAGATCTCGCTCAGACTTGAGGACTTGTGGTGCGCACAGCCGGGTTCGGATCTGCGAGGAAAGTCTCGGAGCGCATGCGCAGGATTTTCATACTCCATTCTGAATGATCAGAGGGCCGGGAGCCTGGGGGGTCCCGGGAGCCTGGGGGAGCCCCCGCACCTCCGGCTCATTTACATATGTTATCAAATTCTTTTGTAGGTAAATTGCCCTGTACCAGGATTGACTAAAACACCATAAGAAGGAAGAGATTCCGATGAGTTTGTGCAGGCACAAAGAGAAAAATCATGAAAAAAAAGAATTCCAAAACTTGTCCGTGCGGTTAAAGGAAACCTACCACATGATATGGTAGGTGTAAGATGGAAATAGCGAGCACCAGCTCAGGGTGAGCTCAGGGTGAGCTGGTGACGGAGATTATTTTTGTTTTTAAACTTAAAGGGGACCTACCACCCCGATTCTGCCTATAAAGATAGAAGGGGTGGTAGGTGGATGAATGGGACGTGAGGATAGTTCCTTTTTGGGCTAATCCTCATGTCCTCGCTATACTTTGGTAAACTTTAATAAGTCTGTATGTAAATTTTTTAAGCGGCTACTGGGGCATGGAGTTGCCGGACATGAGGCTAGAATTTGCGGCTACTCCACGCCCCAGTAGCCTCGTTCCTTCGCCTACCATGTAATCTTTGGCGCGCAGCTACGCGCGCAGCTACGTGTACCCGGCGTTCTGTGCTACGGTTGTGCGGCCATAGCTCCTAGGCCGGTGCTATTGCGCCTACATATTAGGCGTAGGAACGAGGCTCCTGGGGCGTGGAGTAGTAGCGACTTCTAGCCTCATGTCCGGCTACTCCACGCCCCAGTAGCCGCTTAAAATTTACATACAGACTTAATAAAGTTTACCTTTATAGGTAGAATCGTGGTGGTAGGTCCCCTTTAAGTGTTTTAAACCGCGATGCAGCGGTTTAGGACACTAACAAAAATAAGCTCCGGCACCAGCGCACCCTGAGCTGGTGCTCGCTATTTCCATCTTACACCTACCATATCATGTGGTAGGTTTCCTTTAAAGGCGCTCGGGGTGTTCAGACCCGTTCATTCTCTCTGTGGTAAAAGACGCAATGGGAAAACCACAACCTTCCTCCCTGCAGTTAAAATTATGATCATGTCAAAATTTTTTGTTCAAGTTCTGGAATTTTGGAATGTCCAAATGTAAAATTGACGTTCTGGGAATGC
>WNYA01001495.1:0-37652 GCA_019512145.1 Engystomops pustulosus
GGGGGGGGGGGGGCGCCTCAGTGTTTTCTTTACACAATAATTGAATAAAATAAGCCGAATTCGGCACAATGGCAAAAAATGTTTTGGGACAAAAAAGTTTTTACATTTTTTAAAAAGTCTATTAAAGCCTTATAAATGTATACAGGCAGTCCCCGGGACTGTATACTTTATCATTGTAGCCCCAGCCAGAACTTTTTTGGTCTCTGTGACAGTTGGATTTAAAAAATGTTGGGTTGTCATAAGAACCAGGAGTAACACTAAATCTTCACTACAGACACCGGTGATAACTGTTACAGCTGTAGAACTAAAGTACAAGAAATTACCAATATCCAGAGGTCCGTCTGTAACTAGGGGTTGTATGTAAGTCGAGTGTTCTTAAGTAGGGGACCGCCTGTATAAATGTGTTATCTCCCTGATCGCAGCGACCCAATGAATGAGACCATCCGGAGCGCGACTCGAAGCCGCGGAAACAAAGAGAACAGGAAAATGGCGTAAATGCTAATATTTTGGTGCAGTTCGCTGCATGTGATATTTTCTCCCGCTCCCCCGTACACGGCGGGATGTATAAAATACTGACGCTACAAAATACAAGACCTCGTGCAGCGCGACAGGGAAAAGAAAATAAAGTTATAGATGTTTAAAGACGGAAGTGAAAACTGGAAATGCAGGATACCGCGAAAATCCGTCCTACCACACCAGGACACCGAGACGCTGGTAATCTTCATTATCCTTGCCTCCTTCCTTCTAAAATCAACTTCTAAACTTCTGCAAAGATTATAGGAGGGGGAAGGTGCTTAGGGGGGGGGTGACTGTAGCAGCCTCGACAGTATAACAGCCTGTGAATCTACAGCACAGGGTGGCTCTGGTGATGCCCTCTTGGTGACTTTCATTCTTGCCTTTTATGCTCATATCTGGAAAAAGTTTTTTTCCTGATGTGCGGATGATCCTCCATATAAGGAATTTTGAAACATTACAAAGGTCCTGAGGAGGGTCTCAGTCCATTGACCTTATAGGTCCAGGTTCCTGGTCTTGGGGCCTCTTTTAGATATTCCGTTTGGGGAGCACAGGTGGCTGCGTAGGTTCCTCTCGCACTTCCTGGTGATGAGATCTACATGGTGGACTTCCTTGGGAACAAAACTATCAAAGGGTATGAAAAAAAATATTGGGGCAGATTTATTTACCCGGTCCATTCGCGATCCAGCGGCGCGTTCTCTGCGGTGGATTCGGGTCCGGCCAGGATTTATTAAGGCAGTTCCTTCAACGTCCACCAGCTGCGCTGCTGCGCTGATGTTCCCCGGAACGCACTGGAATACACGGAGCCGGGCTGAGTGAAGGTAAGTGCAAGCTCCGAGACACATTTTTTGTTTTAAATGCAGCGGTTTTTCCGAATCCGTCGGGTTTTCGTTCGGCCACGCCCCCCCGATTTCCGTCGCGTGCACGCCAGCGCAAATCGGAAATATTCAGGTAACACTTCGGGAAAACGCGAATCGGGCCCTTAATAAATGACCCCCTTTGTGTTAATCTTATAGGCTGGACTTGATAGACCTGTGTCTTTTCCACCATGAGGCTATGAACATCTCTGACTGATCGTGGACCTGACCCAATGAAATACTAGTGTTGTCCTTCACATCATCTTTCTCCACCTTCTGACCTTGTTTTCCTCCACTTCCCTGTGTTGTCCTCTTCCACCTTTTAGGATTATCCTATTTCACTGCCAGGCCATGTCAATTTCCCAGAGTTGTTCTCCTTTACATCCAGCGTTGTCCTCCTCCACCTCCCAGTGTTATCCTCTTCCACCTCTTTGTTGTCCTCCCCTACCATCCAGCAGTCCTAATCTCCTCCTACCTCTCAGGATTATCCTACTAAATGTCGGATACGTGGGCATGTAAACATCGATCTCTCTGCTCTTATGGGGTGGCTTTAATAATGGAACATGAACTCCTGCTTGTAGTTCATGCCTCTTGGGAAATCTCGTGTCCAGGTGTGTGAAAATATCCAAAAATGCCTCGCGATGGAAGTGTAAGTTTATTGCGATCCTCTCTGATGTTAAGCGGATATGTTCAATGCCGTATGCCTGAAAGCCTTTACTATTCCTCCAGCTGTCGTTTTAAAATGTCTCGATGCACCAAAATGGTTTTTTTAGGGGCAAGGTACCTAATTCTTTTTGTTTCCCTATAACACCGGAGGTGTTCAAGGATTGCGTTTGTTTTTTTAGTGTCGGGTGGCAGCCCTACTATTTACAGTTACATATGGTGATTCGTAATGTACACAAAAAAATCACTGTTGCAGTTAAGTCAATTTTGATATCAATTCTAATGAGTTGGATGAATTTGTTTTTTGTTTTCACTACGGTGATGTTTGCCACCTTTGTGCCTCACAATAAAAAAAAACCCTTATGGAGCCAGGTGCTTTTATTTTGGGTGAGATCATATTGCCGATAGTGGGGCCCTTTTGGAGGAATATATTGCAACCGTTCTTAGAATTTCTGCCAGTTTTTCTTCATGATAAAGGATTGGCAGATGTTTGAGAATGAGATGTTAATTTCCTCAAATGTTGCTGTATTGCAATGATAGAAACACTTCGTTCTGTTTGTTTTGGATGTGGTGTCTCCACCAATAGGCTGTCTCTCGTTTGTCTTAAACTATTTTCAGTGGCCCGATTTGGTGTCCTATGCGTGTAACCCCTTGGGATAATCTTTTTCTGATTCTTTATCTCTTTTGTCAAGTTATGTTGTGAACTGCCTATCATCTCACTATGGGTATGGATTTGGATGGTGCTGTGTATAGGTTTGCAGACTTTCTAGCATGCAAAATGGTGTTGCCGACACCCTTCTTTATATGTGTGCTTGTACTCAGTGGCCCTCTTTGATATTTAGGTTAAGATCCGAAACACCACATGTTACTGATCGGTATAGAAAGTCGAAGGCAAGATACATTCATGTTGTGCAATGAAGCTGACAAAGTCCGGTATGGCAGACACATTGGCGCGCCAAAAATGAAATAGCAAATCGTCGATGTATAGCCAACCAGACGATGGCATCGACATACGGGTTACAATCTGAGTTAAAGGGATTGCTCCTCCCACCATGCCAAGGTGGAGGTTGGCTATGGATGGGGAAAATTGCTCCACACAGATACCCCTTGAGCTTTGAAGGTAGTAGTATCTTGGGAAGAAGGAAAAAATTAGGGTCTCAGAAACCACAGCAACTCATTTATGTAGTTTTTTCAAAGCTATGCTGTATGGCTATATTTGTTGAGATGATAGTTTCGAGCCATCATGGTTCTCGGGGTATTGAAGTGTATAGTGATACTGCGTCGCAGCTCCTCAACCATGTTTGTACTCAGCCAGACCATTGGATATTCTATTAGGGTTTAAGGACATCACCCGTATCTTTAAGGTATCCTTGCAGTTATTACCAATAGAGGTGGCAATAAAGAATCCAACCATCGCAAAGGGGTTCCTTAGCGCCCGAGGCCCGATATAATCGGTCGCATGGGGGGGGGATTTTACCCTTTGGGACTTTGGGCAATGTATACACAATAGGCGTAACAGGCGTTTGACAACTAACATGTGGTCCTTTGTTTAGCGTGATAATGACTGAGTCCAAAAGCTTTCCTGAAGAAGCTGAGATTTTTTGTGGAAAACTCCTGTTGGATGGAGTGGGGAGACACGTTTAAGTGGGCGCGGTCTCGCGGAGCGCCAATTAACTCCGTTTGTTGGATATATTTCTGGTGTTCATCACTACGACCGATGCCAACCCTTGACACGCAATAATGATAGTTATTTCAGCATCATGTTTCGATCATTAAGGGCACATTCATTGCATACTCATTTTTTGTTATGGATAATTACTGTCCGCAGCTTCTTGAGTTCCCTCCCATTACTTCCTGGAAAATGTCCCTGGATTTGGCCCTAGATTGTTATAGGGTTTAAAACGTTAGAGTGTTTTATATAGTCCCATGGGTGGTGGAGGACATCAGGGACAGGTGGGCAGTATCAAGACTTTATAAGTAATGAGTGTTCTTTGTTCTTCAAAGTAAGATCTTTGTAGATGTTTGTTTGTATCCCATAGCAGATGCATCATTCGTGGTACGTCCTTGTCGTATTCTCAAAAAAATGTCTTTGATGTCAAATTTCTTATAAATTGTTTATGTTCTTAGTGAGAAAAATCAAATTTGATGACGGTTTTGAATTTGAAAAGTTAAGTCCAAGGAAAGCACTGAGATTTGACCACTGTGAGTACAAGCAACATAGAAAGAACGGTTGTCAAGGCCCAACACCATCCGCACGCTACAGTCTGCCACCCTAGACCACACACATCAAATCATACCATAGGTGAGATGATTAGGGCAAAAAGGAACTGCAGTCAAAACATGACTAGCATAGAGCAGTGATGGCGAACATTTTGAGACCGAGTGCCCAAACTACGACCAAGAGGCAACTTATTATGCAAAGTGCCAACACAGAAATGTAATTTGTGATTTATACTCCTTCTTGTCACACGCTGGTCGCATCATACCAAGCACTGGGACAACAATAAAGCAGAAAAGAAAATAGAAGAATTGGATGCTCATTGTAGTTCATCAGGGTCCCATGAACCAGGAAGAATTGTAGGCCGGAAGCAGGAGATACAATGATAATCCAGATCTGTCCAAACCTTCCCACTCCTCAGTTAGTCCCAGGTGAGCTGTCCACTTTAAATAGCTACTGGCACCAGCAGCAAGTCCGGGGCTGTCTGGGACTGCAGGAAGATTACGGGAGTCCTCTCTTGGTGATGACCTGAGTGCCCACAGAAGGGCTCCGGAGTGACACCTCTGGCACCAGTGCGCATAGGTTTCGCCACCACTGACATAGAGAATAAAGTAATCAGAAAGAGATTATCACAAAGGGGTTACACACTTAGGCACTACACGGGTCATGAGGAATAGTTCAAGAAACCAAACGAAGAGACAGCCTATGTCGTTGGGAGAACCATATCTCAAAACAAACAGACAAGAAAGTGTTTCTATCATTTGCAATACGCAACAATTTGAGGGAAATTAAAACATTATTCTCAACCTCTGCCAATCCTGTATCCGGATGAAAAACTGGCAGAAAAGGAAAATTTCTAAAGAACGGTGCAATATAGTCTCCAAAAGGGCACGACTATCGGCAATATGATTCTCACCCAGTTTTAGACCCATAACAACATAAAAAACCACCTGGCTGTCACATAAGGGTTTTTTTCATGTGAGGCACAAAGGTGCAAAACAGGCCACAGTAGTGAAACAAAAACAAATTCATCCAACCAATTAGAAGTCGATATCAAAAATGACAATAACTGCCAACAGTGATTTTGTCTGTGACATTATAGAATGCCCAATATGTAACTGTCAATATGTAGGGACTGCCACCCGGTACACTAAAAAAACGCCATCCTTGAACACTCGGGGATTATAGGGAAAAAGAAGTAGGTACCTTAGCCCCTAAAAAAAAAACATTTTCGGGTGCACTCGAGAACATTTAACGACGAGCATGGAGGAAATAGTTAAAGGCTTTCAGGCATACGGCATTGAACAGATCCGACATCATAAACATCAGAGAGGGGATCGCAATAAACTACTCTGCAATCGCGAGGCATTTTGGATATTTCACCTGGACACGAGATTTCCAAAGAGGCATGAAATACAAGCAGGAGTCCATGTCCATTATTAAAGCCCACCCCATAGAGATGCAGAGAGAGTATATGTACATTGCCACCACGTTTATACTACATTTATGTAGACATACAAGCACATATAATAAAATGCAAAACTGATCCTCTAACAGTGAATCTGTTCAATTCCCATGGAGCATGTATAAACTATACGCTATGGTTTAAACTGCGGAATGGCTCTTTTTTCACATCAACTCGCATATTCCCAGGACTCATTATATTACCGGGACGACACATCTCTTCTGCTATTCCCCTGTCTTACTCCAAACACGAAAGATGTTGGTCCGATCTGCTCTTTGTAAAGTTGCATCTCAGAAAATATGAAACTAACGACCGAGACAGCAGTATCCATCTTTTTCATTTGCTATAGTTTATTTTCAAGTTGTTTAAACATTACTTGAAGTTGCAATTGTTTCTTAATCAAAATAAACAATTAATAGTTTGTTTTTAACACCTACAAATTAGGAGACTCCGCACTATTTTGCCTTAAGGACGCGGCCTCCCATCTTCAAATCATGCCCTGTGTCACTTAAGTGGGTAGTTTTGGAACGCTATGAGAATCCCGGGGATTTTTGAGATTGTTTTCCGCTTTGTGACAACATGTACTTCAAAATTAGTTAAAAATTTGATGAAATCTTTGGTTTAGTTATGAAAAAAAACTAAATTTGGCAAAAATTGGAAAAAAATTCTTCTTTATTTTCAACGTTTCTAAATTCTCTACTTTGTGCAGGATAGTCATAGCAACCCAAATAAATTCATAACTTACATTTCCCAAAGTGCTGCTTAGGTTGCATGGTTTTAAGATCCGACATATTTTACTAGAATGTTAGGAGGCTCCGGAATTTAGGTATAATTTTTCCAAATTTTTTGTAAAAATCACCAAAACCGTATTTAGATGGACCTGCTCAATTCTAATTGACTGTGAAGAGGCCCTAAATAAGTGCGAGACTAATAAATTACCCCATTGTGGAAACTACACCCCTCTCAACGTCTAAAAAAAACCATTTTTAAGAAGTTTGTTAACGCTTACGTTGTTTTATAGGGGTTTTAAAACAAAATGGAGTTGCAGTCTGCAAATTGTAATAATTTTTTTTACTCGTAATACAGTCCATTTGGGTGGGAAAAATTAAAATTTACAATGGATTAAATGAAAATAAAGGGCACTCACAAGTTGTACCCATCTCTCACGAGACACGGACTTATATGTGGTGGGTGACTGCTGTATGGGCGCACGGCCCGGGGCATGAAGGGAAGGAAGGAGCGGCGCCCATCCGGCGAGATTAGGTTTGATATGTCACATTGTAGAGGCTAGAATTTTTTCTTTTTTTATTGAGGACCTATAGGGTTATTTCTTTTGCCACATGAGATGCACTTTTCGGTAGTCATTTGGGGGAATCTATAGGCTAATTGGTGAGTGTTATTAAATCTTGTTGGTGGAGGGAGGGAAATGAAAACATACTTTTTCAGGAGATTTTTATGGGTTTTTTTTTTTGGCTGTTTACATACCATAAAAATAGTATTATATATTTTATTCTTGGGTCTCGCCACGATTCAAAAAGAACTCAGGTAATAGATTTTTTATTTTTTTTTTCCCATTTTTAGGAATAAAAGTAATTTGGCAAAAATGTTGTACTTTTATAGTCACCGTCTTTCATATGAAGAACTTTTTATTTTTAGCCTCACAATCTGTTTAAGGGCTTTATTTTTTTGCGAGAGGATTGTTCTTTTAGTGGAGTCTTATTTTGAGAGGCAAACATTTTTTTTAAATCCCTTTTTAGAGCATTTTTAAAGGGTATTAATTGAAAATGATCTTTTTTTTTTCGCAGTGTTTTTGAGGTCTTTTACGGGGTTCATTTTGAAGTCCAATAAACAATTCGTTTTATTATTCAGATTGGTACGCGACGACTGGATACCAAATATGTGTAGGGTTTGTTGTATTTATCAATGGTACTGAATAAAAACCATTTGGAGAAGAAGAGTCTGTTCAGTTTTAGCATCGCCATCTTTTCATATGCCAGAACTTATATTTTCAGCTAAATCTGGTTAGGGGCTTATTTTTGTGAGAAGAGTTGTTTTTTTGCCTTATTTTAGAGGTGAGTCACATTTTTTAAATTACTTTTTAGAGCATTTTTTATAGGGTATTAATTAAAAAATTATCTTTTTTCGGCAAGGTTTTTGCGTTTTTTTCTACGGCGTTTACGTGCGGTCAAGTACCGATTTGTTTAGTTATACAGATTGTACGACGCTGGGGCAATACCAAGTATGCGGGGTTTTGGTGTTTGCTACTTTATTAAGTGTTTTTGATGGGAAAAATGACATTTTAGGGCTTTATTTTATGTATTTATTTTTTATTATTTAATTGTAGTGTTCAGTGTTTACATGTTTTTACTTATAATTACTTGAACGTGACCAGGGCGATGCCTGATTCGCTTGATGACTGATCACTGGTTAAGTCCAATACATTGCTGTACAATACTATTTTATTGTAGAGCAAGTGTTTACATGTCTGGCGGTGCTGCGCTGCTCAGACACTTTACAGTCCGACCCGGACAGGGATTTGGCTGCCTGGAGACGGGCAGTCGGGGGCACATGCCACCCGGAGCTGCCCAGAGAGTGGATCGGATTTCTTACGGTAAGCGGCACGGGGGATCCGATCCACAGCGCAAAACACCCTGACACGCAGCGGTCATGTTTTGTTTGCCGCGGCGTATGTAAGGGGGGAAACACCCGCGATCGGAGCCGGATACGATCGCGGGTGTAGTGACAGCCGCTGCTTCTGGTTACGGCTCCGTTCGTGAGCGGTGCCTGAAGCGGACGGTATAAACGTCCCCGTGCGCCTAAGCAATTAGTCCCGGGGACGTACTATAACGTCCTGGTGCGCCTAGGGGTTAAACACTGCGCACACCTGGAAAAGAACTAAGTACGCCCGCCATACACGCACATCATTAATTGGCAGGTGGAGTTCAACTCCCCCTGTCTCATGACGCAACGTCCGGATAGTTATATGATCTGTCTTTTCCAGCCTTTGCGGTAGCCATGAGTAAGAGTGCATAACGACACACTGACACGCGTAGGCAAGAAACTTTAGTCATACAGTGGACGCAGTGCTGGAGGCGAATGTAAGTGTATCTTGTGTATATTGGAGCCAATAAAAGAGTTTAAGATTTCTTCACTATCCTGCGCGGGATCCTGTATTTTTGGATTCTTCCCTGTTTATGCACGCTGGTCCGTGGAGATCGAGTCGCAGAAGTGGGAGTTGGTGCCACGAGGACCAATTGGGTGAGGTTTTTGGCTTTCTTCAACAATGTTGTTCTCTATCAGTGGAGGAGGAGACATTGGCCTGGAAGTGAAACCATCCAGCAGTCCTAATCTCCTCCTACCTCTCAGGATTATCCTACGTTCCAGGCCATGTCTTCCTCCACTGATAGAGAAAAAGCATTGTTGAAAGAAAGCCAAAAAACGCTCACCCAATGGGTCCTCGTGGCACCAACTCCCACTTCTGCGACTCGGATCTCCACGTGACCAGCGTGCATAACAGGGAAGAATCCAAAAAAGTACAGCGATCCAGCGCAGGATAGTGAAGAATAAATGTCGGATACGTGGGCATGTAAACATCGATCTCTCTGCTCTTATGGGGTGGCTTTAATAATGGAACATGAACTCCTGCTTGTAGTTCATGCCTCTTGGGAAATCTCGTGTCCAGGTGTGTGAAAATATCCAAAAATGCCTCGCGATGGAAGTGTAAGTTTATTGCGATCCTCTCTGATGTTAAGCGGATATGTTCAATGCCGTATGCCTGAAAGCCTTTACTATTCCTCCAGCTGTCGTTTTAAAATGTCTCGATGCACCAAAATGGTTTTTTTAGGGGCAAGGTACCTAATTCTTTTTGTTTCCCTATAACACCGGAGGTGTTCAAGGATTGCGTTTGTTTTTTTAGTGTCGGGTGGCAGCCCTACTATTTACAGTTACATATGGTGATTCGTAATGTACACAAAAAAATCACTGTTGCAGTTAAGTCAATTTTGATATCAATTCTAATGAGTTGGATGAATTTGTTTTTTGTTTTCACTACGGTGATGTTTGCCACCTTTGTGCCTCACAATAAAAAAAAACCCTTATGGAGCCAGGTGCTTTTATTTTGGGTGAGATCATATTGCCGATAGTGGGGCCCTTTTGGAGGAATATATTGCAACCGTTCTTAGAATTTCTGCCAGTTTTTCTTCATGATAAAGGATTGGCAGATGTTTGAGAATGAGATGTTAATTTCCTCAAATGTTGCTGTATTGCAATGATAGAAACACTTCGTTCTGTTTGTTTTGGATGTGGTGTCTCCACCAATAGGCTGTCTCTCGTTTGTCTTAAACTATTTTCAGTGGCCCGATTTGGTGTCCTATGCGTGTAACCCCTTGGGATAATCTTTTTCTGATTCTTTATCTCTTTTGTCAAGTTATGTTGTGAACTGCCTATCATCTCACTATGGGTATGGATTTGGATGGTGCTGTGTATAGGTTTGCAGACTTTCTAGCATGCAAAATGGTGTTGCCGACACCCTTCTTTATATGTGTGCTTGTACTCAGTGGCCCTCTTTGATATTTAGGTTAAGATCCGAAACACCACATGTTACTGATCGGTATAGAAAGTCGAAGGCAAGATACATTCATGTTGTGCAATGAAGCTGACAAAGTCCGGTATGGCAGACACATTGGCGCGCCAAAAATGAAATAGCAAATCGTCGATGTATAGCCAACCAGACGATGGCATCGACATACGGGTTACAATCTGAGTTAAAGGGATTGCTCCTCCCACCATGCCAAGGTGGAGGTTGGCTATGGATGGGGAAAATTGCTCCACACAGATACCCCTTGAGCTTTGAAGGTAGTAGTATCTTGGGAAGAAGGAAAAAATTAGGGTCTCAGAAACCACAGCAACTCATTTATGTAGTTTTTTCAAAGCTATGCTGTATGGCTATATTTGTTGAGATGATAGTTTCGAGCCATCATGGTTCTCGGGGTATTGAAGTGTATAGTGATACTGCGTCGCAGCTCCTCAACCATGTTTGTACTCAGCCAGACCATTGGATATTCTATTAGGGTTTAAGGACATCACCCGTATCTTTAAGGTATCCTTGCAGTTATTACCAATAGAGGTGGCAATAAAGAATCCAACCATCGCAAAGGGGTTCCTTAGCGCCCGAGGCCCGATATAATCGGTCGCATGGGGGGGGGATTTTACCCTTTGGGACTTTGGGCAATGTATACACAATAGGCGTAACAGGCGTTTGACAACTAACATGTGGTCCTTTGTTTAGCGTGATAATGACTGAGTCCAAAAGCTTTCCTGAAGAAGCTGAGATTTTTTGTGGAAAACTCCTGTTGGATGGAGTGGGGAGACACGTTTAAGTGGGCGCGGTCTCGCGGAGCGCCAATTAACTCCGTTTGTTGGATATATTTCTGGTGTTCATCACTACGACCGATGCCAACCCTTGACACGCAATAATGATAGTTATTTCAGCATCATGTTTCGATCATTAAGGGCACATTCATTGCATACTCATTTTTTGTTATGGATAATTACTGTCCGCAGCTTCTTGAGTTCCCTCCCATTACTTCCTGGAAAATGTCCCTGGATTTGGCCCTAGATTGTTATAGGGTTTAAAACGTTAGAGTGTTTTATATAGTCCCATGGGTGGTGGAGGACATCAGGGACAGGTGGGCAGTATCAAGACTTTATAAGTAATGAGTGTTCTTTGTTCTTCAAAGTAAGATCTTTGTAGATGTTTGTTTGTATCCCATAGCAGATGCATCATTCGTGGTACGTCCTTGTCGTATTCTCAAAAAAATGTCTTTGATGTCAAATTTCTTATAAATTGTTTATGTTCTTAGTGAGAAAAATCAAATTTGATGACGGTTTTGAATTTGAAAAGTTAAGTCCAAGGAAAGCACTGAGATTTGACCACTGTGAGTACAAGCAACATAGAAAGAACGGTTGTCAAGGCCCAACACCATCCGCACGCTACAGTCTGCCACCCTAGACCACACACATCAAATCATACCATAGGTGAGATGATTAGGGCAAAAAGGAACTGCAGTCAAAACATGACTAGCATAGAGCAGTGATGGCGAACATTTTGAGACCGAGTGCCCAAACTACGACCAAGAGGCAACTTATTATGCAAAGTGCCAACACAGAAATGTAATTTGTGATTTATACTCCTTCTTGTCACACGCTGGTCGCATCATACCAAGCACTGGGACAACAATAAAGCAGAAAAGAAAATAGAAGAATTGGATGCTCATTGTAGTTCATCAGGGTCCCATGAACCAGGAAGAATTGTAGGCCGGAAGCAGGAGATACAATGATAATCCAGATCTGTCCAAACCTTCCCACTCCTCAGTTAGTCCCAGGTGAGCTGTCCACTTTAAATAGCTACTGGCACCAGCAGCAAGTCCGGGGCTGTCTGGGACTGCAGGAAGATTACGGGAGTCCTCTCTTGGTGATGACCTGAGTGCCCACAGAAGGGCTCCGGAGTGACACCTCTGGCACCAGTGCGCATAGGTTTCGCCACCACTGACATAGAGAATAAAGTAATCAGAAAGAGATTATCACAAAGGGGTTACACACTTAGGCACTACACGGGTCATGAGGAATAGTTCAAGAAACCAAACGAAGAGACAGCCTATGTCGTTGGGAGAACCATATCTCAAAACAAACAGACAAGAAAGTGTTTCTATCATTTGCAATACGCAACAATTTGAGGGAAATTAAAACATTATTCTCAACCTCTGCCAATCCTGTATCCGGATGAAAAACTGGCAGAAAAGGAAAATTTCTAAAGAACGGTGCAATATAGTCTCCAAAAGGGCACGACTATCGGCAATATGATTCTCACCCAGTTTTAGACCCATAACAACATAAAAAACCACCTGGCTGTCACATAAGGGTTTTTTTCATGTGAGGCACAAAGGTGCAAAACAGGCCACAGTAGTGAAACAAAAACAAATTCATCCAACCAATTAGAAGTCGATATCAAAAATGACAATAACTGCCAACAGTGATTTTGTCTGTGACATTATAGAATGCCCAATATGTAACTGTCAATATGTAGGGACTGCCACCCGGTACACTAAAAAAACGCCATCCTTGAACACTCGGGGATTATAGGGAAAAAGAAGTAGGTACCTTAGCCCCTAAAAAAAAAACATTTTCGGGTGCACTCGAGAACATTTAACGACGAGCATGGAGGAAATAGTTAAAGGCTTTCAGGCATACGGCATTGAACAGATCCGACATCATAAACATCAGAGAGGGGATCGCAATAAACTACTCTGCAATCGCGAGGCATTTTGGATATTTCACCTGGACACGAGATTTCCAAAGAGGCATGAAATACAAGCAGGAGTCCATGTCCATTATTAAAGCCCACCCCATAGAGATGCAGAGAGAGTATATGTACATTGCCACCACGTTTATACTACATTTATGTAGACATACAAGCACATATAATAAAATGCAAAACTGATCCTCTAACAGTGAATCTGTTCAATTCCCATGGAGCATGTATAAACTATACGCTATGGTTTAAACTGCGGAATGGCTCTTTTTTCACATCAACTCGCATATTCCCAGGACTCATTATATTACCGGGACGACACATCTCTTCTGCTATTCCCCTGTCTTACTCCAAACACGAAAGATGTTGGTCCGATCTGCTCTTTGTAAAGTTGCATCTCAGAAAATATGAAACTAACGACCGAGACAGCAGTATCCATCTTTTTCATTTGCTATAGTTTATTTTCAAGTTGTTTAAACATTACTTGAAGTTGCAATTGTTTCTTAATCAAAATAAACAATTAATAGTTTGTTTTTAACACCTACAAATTAGGAGACTCCGCACTATTTTGCCTTAAGGACGCGGCCTCCCATCTTCAAATCATGCCCTGTGTCACTTAAGTGGGTAGTTTTGGAACGCTATGAGAATCCCGGGGATTTTTGAGATTGTTTTCCGCTTTGTGACAACATGTACTTCAAAATTAGTTAAAAATTTGATGAAATCTTTGGTTTAGTTATGAAAAAAAACTAAATTTGGCAAAAATTGGAAAAAAATTCTTCTTTATTTTCAACGTTTCTAAATTCTCTACTTTGTGCAGGATAGTCATAGCAACCCAAATAAATTCATAACTTACATTTCCCAAAGTGCTGCTTAGGTTGCATGGTTTTAAGATCCGACATATTTTACTAGAATGTTAGGAGGCTCCGGAATTTAGGTATAATTTTTCCAAATTTTTTGTAAAAATCACCAAAACCGTATTTAGATGGACCTGCTCAATTCTAATTGACTGTGAAGAGGCCCTAAATAAGTGCGAGACTAATAAATTACCCCATTGTGGAAACTACACCCCTCTCAACGTCTAAAAAAAACCATTTTTAAGAAGTTTGTTAACGCTTACGTTGTTTTATAGGGGTTTTAAAACAAAATGGAGTTGCAGTCTGCAAATTGTAATAATTTTTTTTACTCGTAATACAGTCCATTTGGGTGGGAAAAATTAAAATTTACAATGGATTAAATGAAAATAAAGGGCACTCACAAGTTGTACCCATCTCTCACGAGACACGGACTTATATGTGGTGGGTGACTGCTGTATGGGCGCACGGCCCGGGGCATGAAGGGAAGGAAGGAGCGGCGCCCATCCGGCGAGATTAGGTTTGATATGTCACATTGTAGAGGCTAGAATTTTTTCTTTTTTTATTGAGGACCTATAGGGTTATTTCTTTTGCCACATGAGATGCACTTTTCGGTAGTCATTTGGGGGAATCTATAGGCTAATTGGTGAGTGTTATTAAATCTTGTTGGTGGAGGGAGGGAAATGAAAACATACTTTTTCAGGAGATTTTTATGGGTTTTTTTTTTTGGCTGTTTACATACCATAAAAATAGTATTATATATTTTATTCTTGGGTCTCGCCACGATTCAAAAAGAACTCAGGTAATAGATTTTTTATTTTTTTTTTCCCATTTTTAGGAATAAAAGTAATTTGGCAAAAATGTTGTACTTTTATAGTCACCGTCTTTCATATGAAGAACTTTTTATTTTTAGCCTCACAATCTGTTTAAGGGCTTTATTTTTTTGCGAGAGGATTGTTCTTTTAGTGGAGTCTTATTTTGAGAGGCAAACATTTTTTTTAAATCCCTTTTTAGAGCATTTTTAAAGGGTATTAATTGAAAATGATCTTTTTTTTTTCGCAGTGTTTTTGAGGTCTTTTACGGGGTTCATTTTGAAGTCCAATAAACAATTCGTTTTATTATTCAGATTGGTACGCGACGACTGGATACCAAATATGTGTAGGGTTTGTTGTATTTATCAATGGTACTGAATAAAAACCATTTGGAGAAGAAGAGTCTGTTCAGTTTTAGCATCGCCATCTTTTCATATGCCAGAACTTATATTTTCAGCTAAATCTGGTTAGGGGCTTATTTTTGTGAGAAGAGTTGTTTTTTTGCCTTATTTTAGAGGTGAGTCACATTTTTTAAATTACTTTTTAGAGCATTTTTTATAGGGTATTAATTAAAAAATTATCTTTTTTCGGCAAGGTTTTTGCGTTTTTTTCTACGGCGTTTACGTGCGGTCAAGTACCGATTTGTTTAGTTATACAGATTGTACGACGCTGGGGCAATACCAAGTATGCGGGGTTTTGGTGTTTGCTACTTTATTAAGTGTTTTTGATGGGAAAAATGACATTTTAGGGCTTTATTTTATGTATTTATTTTTTATTATTTAATTGTAGTGTTCAGTGTTTACATGTTTTTACTTATAATTACTTGAACGTGACCAGGGCGATGCCTGATTCGCTTGATGACTGATCACTGGTTAAGTCCAATACATTGCTGTACAATACTATTTTATTGTAGAGCAAGTGTTTACATGTCTGGCGGTGCTGCGCTGCTCAGACACTTTACAGTCCGACCCGGACAGGGATTTGGCTGCCTGGAGACGGGCAGTCGGGGGCACATGCCACCCGGAGCTGCCCAGAGAGTGGATCGGATTTCTTACGGTAAGCGGCACGGGGGATCCGATCCACAGCGCAAAACACCCTGACACGCAGCGGTCATGTTTTGTTTGCCGCGGCGTATGTAAGGGGGGAAACACCCGCGATCGGAGCCGGATACGATCGCGGGTGTAGTGACAGCCGCTGCTTCTGGTTACGGCTCCGTTCGTGAGCGGTGCCTGAAGCGGACGGTATAAACGTCCCCGTGCGCCTAAGCAATTAGTCCCGGGGACGTACTATAACGTCCTGGTGCGCCTAGGGGTTAAACACTGCGCACACCTGGAAAAGAACTAAGTACGCCCGCCATACACGCACATCATTAATTGGCAGGTGGAGTTCAACTCCCCCTGTCTCATGACGCAACGTCCGGATAGTTATATGATCTGTCTTTTCCAGCCTTTGCGGTAGCCATGAGTAAGAGTGCATAACGACACACTGACACGCGTAGGCAAGAAACTTTAGTCATACAGTGGACGCAGTGCTGGAGGCGAATGTAAGTGTATCTTGTGTATATTGGAGCCAATAAAAGAGTTTAAGATCTCCACGTGACCAGCGTGCATAACAGGGAAGAATCCAAAAAAGTACAGCGATCCAGCGCAGGATAGTGAAGAAAATCTTTAAACTCTTTTTATTGGCTCCAATATAAACAAGAGTACACTTACATACGCTCCAGCACTGCGTCCACGGTATGGACTAAAGTTTCTTGCCTATGCGTTTCGAGTGCGTTATGCACTCTTACTCATGGCTACCGCAAAGCTTAAATGTCGGATACGTGGGCATGTAAACATCGATCTCTCTGCTCTTATGGGGTGGCTTTAATAATGGAACATGAACTCCTGCTTGTAGTTCATGCCTCTTGGGAAATCTCGTGTCCAGGTGTGTGAAAATATCCAAAAATGCCTCGCGATGGAAGTGTAAGTTTATTGCGATCCTCTCTGATGTTAAGCGGATATGTTCAATGCCGTATGCCTGAAAGCCTTTACTATTCCTCCAGCTGTCGTTTTAAAATGTCTCGATGCACCAAAATGGTTTTTTTAGGGGCAAGGTACCTAATTCTTTTTGTTTCCCTATAACACCGGAGGTGTTCAAGGATTGCGTTTGTTTTTTTAGTGTCGGGTGGCAGCCCTACTATTTACAGTTACATATGGTGATTCGTAATGTACACAAAAAAATCACTGTTGCAGTTAAGTCAATTTTGATATCAATTCTAATGAGTTGGATGAATTTGTTTTTTGTTTTCACTACGGTGATGTTTGCCACCTTTGTGCCTCACAATAAAAAAAAACCCTTATGGAGCCAGGTGCTTTTATTTTGGGTGAGATCATATTGCCGATAGTGGGGCCCTTTTGGAGGAATATATTGCAACCGTTCTTAGAATTTCTGCCAGTTTTTCTTCATGATAAAGGATTGGCAGATGTTTGAGAATGAGATGTTAATTTCCTCAAATGTTGCTGTATTGCAATGATAGAAACACTTCGTTCTGTTTGTTTTGGATGTGGTGTCTCCACCAATAGGCTGTCTCTCGTTTGTCTTAAACTATTTTCAGTGGCCCGATTTGGTGTCCTATGCGTGTAACCCCTTGGGATAATCTTTTTCTGATTCTTTATCTCTTTTGTCAAGTTATGTTGTGAACTGCCTATCATCTCACTATGGGTATGGATTTGGATGGTGCTGTGTATAGGTTTGCAGACTTTCTAGCATGCAAAATGGTGTTGCCGACACCCTTCTTTATATGTGTGCTTGTACTCAGTGGCCCTCTTTGATATTTAGGTTAAGATCCGAAACACCACATGTTACTGATCGGTATAGAAAGTCGAAGGCAAGATACATTCATGTTGTGCAATGAAGCTGACAAAGTCCGGTATGGCAGACACATTGGCGCGCCAAAAATGAAATAGCAAATCGTCGATGTATAGCCAACCAGACGATGGCATCGACATACGGGTTACAATCTGAGTTAAAGGGATTGCTCCTCCCACCATGCCAAGGTGGAGGTTGGCTATGGATGGGGAAAATTGCTCCACACAGATACCCCTTGAGCTTTGAAGGTAGTAGTATCTTGGGAAGAAGGAAAAAATTAGGGTCTCAGAAACCACAGCAACTCATTTATGTAGTTTTTTCAAAGCTATGCTGTATGGCTATATTTGTTGAGATGATAGTTTCGAGCCATCATGGTTCTCGGGGTATTGAAGTGTATAGTGATACTGCGTCGCAGCTCCTCAACCATGTTTGTACTCAGCCAGACCATTGGATATTCTATTAGGGTTTAAGGACATCACCCGTATCTTTAAGGTATCCTTGCAGTTATTACCAATAGAGGTGGCAATAAAGAATCCAACCATCGCAAAGGGGTTCCTTAGCGCCCGAGGCCCGATATAATCGGTCGCATGGGGGGGGGATTTTACCCTTTGGGACTTTGGGCAATGTATACACAATAGGCGTAACAGGCGTTTGACAACTAACATGTGGTCCTTTGTTTAGCGTGATAATGACTGAGTCCAAAAGCTTTCCTGAAGAAGCTGAGATTTTTTGTGGAAAACTCCTGTTGGATGGAGTGGGGAGACACGTTTAAGTGGGCGCGGTCTCGCGGAGCGCCAATTAACTCCGTTTGTTGGATATATTTCTGGTGTTCATCACTACGACCGATGCCAACCCTTGACACGCAATAATGATAGTTATTTCAGCATCATGTTTCGATCATTAAGGGCACATTCATTGCATACTCATTTTTTGTTATGGATAATTACTGTCCGCAGCTTCTTGAGTTCCCTCCCATTACTTCCTGGAAAATGTCCCTGGATTTGGCCCTAGATTGTTATAGGGTTTAAAACGTTAGAGTGTTTTATATAGTCCCATGGGTGGTGGAGGACATCAGGGACAGGTGGGCAGTATCAAGACTTTATAAGTAATGAGTGTTCTTTGTTCTTCAAAGTAAGATCTTTGTAGATGTTTGTTTGTATCCCATAGCAGATGCATCATTCGTGGTACGTCCTTGTCGTATTCTCAAAAAAATGTCTTTGATGTCAAATTTCTTATAAATTGTTTATGTTCTTAGTGAGAAAAATCAAATTTGATGACGGTTTTGAATTTGAAAAGTTAAGTCCAAGGAAAGCACTGAGATTTGACCACTGTGAGTACAAGCAACATAGAAAGAACGGTTGTCAAGGCCCAACACCATCCGCACGCTACAGTCTGCCACCCTAGACCACACACATCAAATCATACCATAGGTGAGATGATTAGGGCAAAAAGGAACTGCAGTCAAAACATGACTAGCATAGAGCAGTGATGGCGAACATTTTGAGACCGAGTGCCCAAACTACGACCAAGAGGCAACTTATTATGCAAAGTGCCAACACAGAAATGTAATTTGTGATTTATACTCCTTCTTGTCACACGCTGGTCGCATCATACCAAGCACTGGGACAACAATAAAGCAGAAAAGAAAATAGAAGAATTGGATGCTCATTGTAGTTCATCAGGGTCCCATGAACCAGGAAGAATTGTAGGCCGGAAGCAGGAGATACAATGATAATCCAGATCTGTCCAAACCTTCCCACTCCTCAGTTAGTCCCAGGTGAGCTGTCCACTTTAAATAGCTACTGGCACCAGCAGCAAGTCCGGGGCTGTCTGGGACTGCAGGAAGATTACGGGAGTCCTCTCTTGGTGATGACCTGAGTGCCCACAGAAGGGCTCCGGAGTGACACCTCTGGCACCAGTGCGCATAGGTTTCGCCACCACTGACATAGAGAATAAAGTAATCAGAAAGAGATTATCACAAAGGGGTTACACACTTAGGCACTACACGGGTCATGAGGAATAGTTCAAGAAACCAAACGAAGAGACAGCCTATGTCGTTGGGAGAACCATATCTCAAAACAAACAGACAAGAAAGTGTTTCTATCATTTGCAATACGCAACAATTTGAGGGAAATTAAAACATTATTCTCAACCTCTGCCAATCCTGTATCCGGATGAAAAACTGGCAGAAAAGGAAAATTTCTAAAGAACGGTGCAATATAGTCTCCAAAAGGGCACGACTATCGGCAATATGATTCTCACCCAGTTTTAGACCCATAACAACATAAAAAACCACCTGGCTGTCACATAAGGGTTTTTTTCATGTGAGGCACAAAGGTGCAAAACAGGCCACAGTAGTGAAACAAAAACAAATTCATCCAACCAATTAGAAGTCGATATCAAAAATGACAATAACTGCCAACAGTGATTTTGTCTGTGACATTATAGAATGCCCAATATGTAACTGTCAATATGTAGGGACTGCCACCCGGTACACTAAAAAAACGCCATCCTTGAACACTCGGGGATTATAGGGAAAAAGAAGTAGGTACCTTAGCCCCTAAAAAAAAAACATTTTCGGGTGCACTCGAGAACATTTAACGACGAGCATGGAGGAAATAGTTAAAGGCTTTCAGGCATACGGCATTGAACAGATCCGACATCATAAACATCAGAGAGGGGATCGCAATAAACTACTCTGCAATCGCGAGGCATTTTGGATATTTCACCTGGACACGAGATTTCCAAAGAGGCATGAAATACAAGCAGGAGTCCATGTCCATTATTAAAGCCCACCCCATAGAGATGCAGAGAGAGTATATGTACATTGCCACCACGTTTATACTACATTTATGTAGACATACAAGCACATATAATAAAATGCAAAACTGATCCTCTAACAGTGAATCTGTTCAATTCCCATGGAGCATGTATAAACTATACGCTATGGTTTAAACTGCGGAATGGCTCTTTTTTCACATCAACTCGCATATTCCCAGGACTCATTATATTACCGGGACGACACATCTCTTCTGCTATTCCCCTGTCTTACTCCAAACACGAAAGATGTTGGTCCGATCTGCTCTTTGTAAAGTTGCATCTCAGAAAATATGAAACTAACGACCGAGACAGCAGTATCCATCTTTTTCATTTGCTATAGTTTATTTTCAAGTTGTTTAAACATTACTTGAAGTTGCAATTGTTTCTTAATCAAAATAAACAATTAATAGTTTGTTTTTAACACCTACAAATTAGGAGACTCCGCACTATTTTGCCTTAAGGACGCGGCCTCCCATCTTCAAATCATGCCCTGTGTCACTTAAGTGGGTAGTTTTGGAACGCTATGAGAATCCCGGGGATTTTTGAGATTGTTTTCCGCTTTGTGACAACATGTACTTCAAAATTAGTTAAAAATTTGATGAAATCTTTGGTTTAGTTATGAAAAAAAACTAAATTTGGCAAAAATTGGAAAAAAATTCTTCTTTATTTTCAACGTTTCTAAATTCTCTACTTTGTGCAGGATAGTCATAGCAACCCAAATAAATTCATAACTTACATTTCCCAAAGTGCTGCTTAGGTTGCATGGTTTTAAGATCCGACATATTTTACTAGAATGTTAGGAGGCTCCGGAATTTAGGTATAATTTTTCCAAATTTTTTGTAAAAATCACCAAAACCGTATTTAGATGGACCTGCTCAATTCTAATTGACTGTGAAGAGGCCCTAAATAAGTGCGAGACTAATAAATTACCCCATTGTGGAAACTACACCCCTCTCAACGTCTAAAAAAAACCATTTTTAAGAAGTTTGTTAACGCTTACGTTGTTTTATAGGGGTTTTAAAACAAAATGGAGTTGCAGTCTGCAAATTGTAATAATTTTTTTTACTCGTAATACAGTCCATTTGGGTGGGAAAAATTAAAATTTACAATGGATTAAATGAAAATAAAGGGCACTCACAAGTTGTACCCATCTCTCACGAGACACGGACTTATATGTGGTGGGTGACTGCTGTATGGGCGCACGGCCCGGGGCATGAAGGGAAGGAAGGAGCGGCGCCCATCCGGCGAGATTAGGTTTGATATGTCACATTGTAGAGGCTAGAATTTTTTCTTTTTTTATTGAGGACCTATAGGGTTATTTCTTTTGCCACATGAGATGCACTTTTCGGTAGTCATTTGGGGGAATCTATAGGCTAATTGGTGAGTGTTATTAAATCTTGTTGGTGGAGGGAGGGAAATGAAAACATACTTTTTCAGGAGATTTTTATGGGTTTTTTTTTTTGGCTGTTTACATACCATAAAAATAGTATTATATATTTTATTCTTGGGTCTCGCCACGATTCAAAAAGAACTCAGGTAATAGATTTTTTATTTTTTTTTTCCCATTTTTAGGAATAAAAGTAATTTGGCAAAAATGTTGTACTTTTATAGTCACCGTCTTTCATATGAAGAACTTTTTATTTTTAGCCTCACAATCTGTTTAAGGGCTTTATTTTTTTGCGAGAGGATTGTTCTTTTAGTGGAGTCTTATTTTGAGAGGCAAACATTTTTTTTAAATCCCTTTTTAGAGCATTTTTAAAGGGTATTAATTGAAAATGATCTTTTTTTTTTCGCAGTGTTTTTGAGGTCTTTTACGGGGTTCATTTTGAAGTCCAATAAACAATTCGTTTTATTATTCAGATTGGTACGCGACGACTGGATACCAAATATGTGTAGGGTTTGTTGTATTTATCAATGGTACTGAATAAAAACCATTTGGAGAAGAAGAGTCTGTTCAGTTTTAGCATCGCCATCTTTTCATATGCCAGAACTTATATTTTCAGCTAAATCTGGTTAGGGGCTTATTTTTGTGAGAAGAGTTGTTTTTTTGCCTTATTTTAGAGGTGAGTCACATTTTTTAAATTACTTTTTAGAGCATTTTTTATAGGGTATTAATTAAAAAATTATCTTTTTTCGGCAAGGTTTTTGCGTTTTTTTCTACGGCGTTTACGTGCGGTCAAGTACCGATTTGTTTAGTTATACAGATTGTACGACGCTGGGGCAATACCAAGTATGCGGGGTTTTGGTGTTTGCTACTTTATTAAGTGTTTTTGATGGGAAAAATGACATTTTAGGGCTTTATTTTATGTATTTATTTTTTATTATTTAATTGTAGTGTTCAGTGTTTACATGTTTTTACTTATAATTACTTGAACGTGACCAGGGCGATGCCTGATTCGCTTGATGACTGATCACTGGTTAAGTCCAATACATTGCTGTACAATACTATTTTATTGTAGAGCAAGTGTTTACATGTCTGGCGGTGCTGCGCTGCTCAGACACTTTACAGTCCGACCCGGACAGGGATTTGGCTGCCTGGAGACGGGCAGTCGGGGGCACATGCCACCCGGAGCTGCCCAGAGAGTGGATCGGATTTCTTACGGTAAGCGGCACGGGGGATCCGATCCACAGCGCAAAACACCCTGACACGCAGCGGTCATGTTTTGTTTGCCGCGGCGTATGTAAGGGGGGAAACACCCGCGATCGGAGCCGGATACGATCGCGGGTGTAGTGACAGCCGCTGCTTCTGGTTACGGCTCCGTTCGTGAGCGGTGCCTGAAGCGGACGGTATAAACGTCCCCGTGCGCCTAAGCAATTAGTCCCGGGGACGTACTATAACGTCCTGGTGCGCCTAGGGGTTAAACACTGCGCACACCTGGAAAAGAACTAAGTACGCCCGCCATACACGCACATCATTAATTGGCAGGTGGAGTTCAACTCCCCCTGTCTCATGACGCAACGTCCGGATAGTTATATGATCTGTCTTTTCCAGCGCGTTTCGAGTGCGTTATGCACTCTTACTCATGGCTACCGCAAAGCTGGAAAAGACAGATAATATACTATCCTGGACGTGCGTCAGTGAGACAGGGGAGTTGAACTCCACCTGCTCATTATGATGTGCGTGTATGCGGCGTAATTAGTGTCTTTTCCAGGTGTGCGGCAGTGTTTAACCCCTAGGCGCACCAGGACGTTATAGTACGTCCCCGGGACTAGATGCTTAGCGCACGGGGACGTTCTATAACGTCCTGCTTCTGGCACCGGCTCACGAACGGAGCCGGTACCAGAAGCAGCGGCTGTCAGCTAACACCCGCGATCGGAGCCGGCTCCGATCGCGGGTGTTAACCCCTTACATACGCCGCGGCAAACAAAACATGACCGCTGCGTGTCAGGGTGTTTTGCGCTGTGGATCGGATCCCCCGTGCCGCTTACCGTAAGAAATCCGATCCACTCTCTGGGCAGCTCCGGGTGGCATGTGCCCCCGACTGCCCGTCTCCAGGCAGCCAAATCCCTGTCCGGGTCGGACTGTAAAGTGTCTGAGCAGCGCAGCACCGCCAGACATGTAAACACTTGCTCTACAATAAAATAGTATTGTACAGCAATGTATTGGACTTAACCAGTGATCAGTCATCAAGCGAATCAGGCATCGCCCTGGTCACGTTCAAGTAATTATAAGTAAAAACATGTAAACACTGAACACTACAATTAAATAAATAAAAAATAAATACATAAAATATAAGCCCCTAAAATGTCACTTTCCCATCAAAACACTTAATAAAGTATCAAAAACACAAAAAACCCCGCATATTTGGTATTGCCGCGTCCGTAACAATCTGTATAATAAAACAGAATCGTTACTGGACCCGCACGGTAAACGCCGTAGAAAAAAAAACGCAAAAACATTCCGAAAAAAGATAATTTTTAATTAATACCCTATAAAAAAAATGCTCTAAAAAGTAATTTAAAAAATGTTACGCACTCTAAAATAAGCTAAAAATAACAACTCTTCTCACAAAAAATAAGCCCCTAACCAGATTTGTCAGCTGAAAAATATAAAAGTTCTGCATATGAAAAGATGGCGATGCTAAAATGAACAAGATCTTCTCCAAATTGGTTTTTATTCAGTACAATTGAATAAAATACACAAAACCCCTACATATTTGGTATCCCTGCGTCCGTAACAATCTGCATAATAAAACAGAATTGTTATTGGACCTGCAAAATGAACCCCGTAAAAAACCTCAAAAACACTGCGAAAAAAAGATCATTTTCAATTAATACCCTTTAAAAATGCTCTAAAAAGGGATTTAAAAAATGTTTTGCACTCTAAAATAAGACCACTAAAAAGAACAATCCTTCTCGCAAAAAATAAGCCCTTAAACAGATTTGTGAGGCGAAAAATAAAAAAGTTCTGCATATGAAAGACGGTGATGATAAAAGTAACAACATTTTTGCCAAATTACTTTTTATGCACTAAAAATGGGAAAAATATCAGTTTTTTTTTTCTTTTTCTCTTCGTGCCTCTCGGGGCTGGTTATTTGAATTAGAAATAGCTTTGTTTGTGACGAGATATGTGGAGTATCGAAATCACATAACTATTTACGATTTTTTCTTTGGTTTGTGGCACTTTGCGTTATTTTAATTATTGAAAGTGCTGTATTGGTCGTGATGTTTGTGGCATCTTCTTTGGTCTCTAAGAAAAGTGTTCGTCTCTATCTATTTGCCTCCTATGTTATAGTCAGTTGTGGATACTGCATGTCCTCTGTTTTGCTCCTATTGTATCGTCTTCGCTAGTCCTTATGATGGGTATGGATTTTGATGGGGGTCTATGGTCTATGGGTGCAGAGTTGTGTCAGTGAGGAATGGTAATGTGATGCTGACAGCCTTCTTGTCTATTGTGGCTGGTATGTCACATGGTGGATCAGTTAGTATCGCAGGTTTCCTTTGGGACTTTCATCTTTTCATCCTCAATCTAAATTGATATCTTTTTTCTACACTACAAGATCATAAACAAATTTATATAGATAATTTGACACAGAGTCGCAATAAGACATTTTTTGTGAGTAAGTGATCGAATATAAGGAAAGTACACGAATGATGGCTGATTCTGCTATAAATGGGAGAACAATATCAGTACATCTTACATAGAGATCTTACTTTTGAAGAACAAAGAACTACTCATTAGCATTGATTAAAGTCTTTGATATGCTCCAACCGTGTCCCTGTGATTTTTTGGCCCTTCCACCACCCATTGGTGTAACTATAGTAAAAAATACTCGACGTTTTTACCCGATACAATCTCGGGTCCGTATTCCATGGCAATTTCCAGGATGTGTAGTATATTGGATGAGTGTGGTAACAATGATATGCTGTCGGTGACAGTTTATAATCACCCATAACAAAAATAATGAGTTATGCAATGAAATTGTGCCACCTTAATTGATCTGAAACAGGATTGCTGATATTATTAACTATTCAGTGAGATGGGCTGGGTCAATTTCTAGGGTTGGCACGTGCGTAGTGTATGAACAAAGCACAGAGAATATATCCAACAAACGGTAGTTATGTCTCATTCCGATCCGCGCCTATTTGATTACCGTGTTTCTCTTCCCCTCAATTCCAACTGTGGTAGTTGTCCACAGTTAATTAAATATTCTCAGCTCCATGTCTATGTGAATTTAAGCTTTTGACTTATTGGCTTTTAATTATTCACTGTCTATAGGAAAAGAGGGAAGCAAAGGGTAGTGTAAAAAAGGGTGAGATGAGGTGGGGTGGTGGGGTGGGGGGGGGGGGGGGGGGTGGGGGGGGGGGGGCGGGGTTTGTTTTTGTTTTTGAGGGGGGGGGGGGGGGGGAGGGGGGGGGGGGGGCGGGGGGGCGGGGGGGGGAGGGGGGGGGGGGGGGGGTCGTGGGGGCGGAGGGGGGGGGGGGAGGGGGGAGGTGGGGGGGGGGGGGGGGGGGTGGGGGGGGGGGGCGAGGGGGGGGGGGGGGGGGGGTGGGGGGGGGGGGGGGGGGGGGGGGGGGGGGGTGGTAGGGGGGGGGGGGGGGGGGAGGGGGGGGGGTGGGGGTGGGGGGGGGGGGGGGGGGGGGGTGGGGGGGTTGAGGGGGTGGGGGGGGGGGGGGGGGGGGGGGGGTGTGGGGGGGGGGCGGGGTTGGGGTGAGGGGGGGGGGGGGGGGGTGGGGGGGGGGTGGAGAGGGGGGGGGGGGGGGGGGGGTGGGTGGTGGGGTGGTGGGGTTTTGCGCCCGTTTTCCCCTTTGTTTCCTTCCACTGCACTGTAATGCTACTACTTTGCTGTTAACCCCTCCTTTCCCCCCACCTATGTGTTTATTACACATCGCCCTAAAGTCCACAAAGTTGGGTAATCCCCCTCCCCCATGTCGGATTTTTTTATGTTTTCCTGAATTATTGATCGGGCTATCGGGCTCGGGTAAGAACCCCTTTGCGAATGGTTGGATTCTTTTGATGTGTCTACCTGCAGTAATTGTGTAATAACTGCAAGGATACCTTAAAGATACAGGGTGATTTTTGTAAATCACTAATTAAATATCCAATGCTGCTGAGTACAACTATGTTGTTAGCTGACGACGTGTCAGTTATTCAACTATACACTTCAATACCACTCGAAGATCATAGATGGCTTCGGAAATATCATCTCAACGAAATATAGCTCATACAGCATAGTTTGAAAAAAAAAAAACTATAACATAGGAATGCAATATGCTTTGTTCTTTGTCTTAGGTGTTGTGTTTTCTGAGGGACGCCTAGATTTTTTCCTTCTTCTACACTACAGATTTACCTTAGCTACCTTCAGATTAGCTAAGTGGGGGTATCTGTGTGGGGCAATATTTCCACCATCCATAGCCAACCTCCACCTTGGCTATGGTGGGAGGATGCAATATCCCTTTACTCAGATTTGTAAACCCGTATGGTGCGATGCAATCGTTTGGTAGGCAGTATACATCGACATGATTTGCTATTTATTTTGGCGCGCCATATGTGGTTTGCCATACCGGAATTTGTCAGGTCTTGGCATTCGTGACAACATTGAATTGATTAAGTCTTGCCTTCGATTTCTTTTTATACGAGCAGTAACAGGTATGTGTTTGTTTTGTTTTCGTGATATCTTAATCCTAAATATCAAAGAGGGCCAGCTTGAGTAGTACAAGCACACATATAAAGAATGGTTGTCATTTGGCAACACCATTTGTGGCATGACTAGTGTATAAGTCTGCAACCTAGATCACACGCACCATCAAATCATACCCATAGGTGAGATGGATAGGGCAGTGTCATCAACATGACTATGACTAAAGAGAGATAGAAGATAATAAGAAAAAGATTATCCAAGGGGTTACACGCATAGGACACTAAATCGGGCCACTGAAATAGTTTAAGAATCAAAACGTAGAGGACAGCTATTGGGTGCAGAGACACCACATCCAAAAAACAAACAGAACAAGAAAGTGTTTCTACATTTGAATACAGCAATCCATATGTGAGGAAATTAACATCTCATTCTCAAACATCTGCCAATCCTGTATCGATGGAGAAAAACTGGCAGAAATTCTAAGACGGTGCTAATATTGTTCTCCAAAAGGGCACCCACTTCATACGGCAATATGATCTCTTACCCAAAAAATAATAGCACCTGGCGTCCATAAGGGTTTTTTTTTTTATTTGTGAGGATCACAAAGGTGGTCAAATCATCAAGTGCGTAGTGTAAAATCTAAAAACAAAGTTCATCCAATCGTATTTGAGAATATGATATCCATATCAACATATGAATTAACGTATACAGTGATTGTGTTCCTTTACAGTACATTTTACGAATCACCATATGTAGATCTGTAAGATAGTGAGGGGCTGCCACCTCGTACACATCAAAGAAACAAACGCATATCCTTGAACACCTCGGGTTATCAGGGAACAAAAAGAATTAGGTACCTTGTCCCCTAAAAAAATACTCATTTTGGGTATGCTCATCGAGACATTTTTTAAAACGACAGTGGAGGAATAGTATAAGGCTTTCAGGCATACCTTGGCAATTTGATTGATTTTGATACAGATCTCAGACATTTAAACATCAGAGTGAGTGGGTATTTTGTTGGGTTTAAATAGTATTTTTGTGGTTCGCAATATAAACTACTCTTCGTATCGCGTAGGCCATTTTTGGATATATTTCACCTGGACCAGCGATTTTCTAGATAATGGTCAGGCGTTATGTGATGTACCAAGCAGTGTAGTTTATCATGTTCCAATTCTTACACCCACCCCATGTCAGAGATTGAGACAGATGATTGAATTATAGGTGTTGACATGTCACACACGTTATAGCTACATTTTATGTAGGAATTTCTCACGTACTCATATGTAATCTAGCTGCAAACACTGATTCTCTTAACAGGAATTGTTCATACTTTCAATTTCTTCCCAGTGGATGTAACTATTTTATAAACGATACGCCGTTTAGGTTTTTAAACTGCGGATTGTATCTGTGTCTACGCTCCTCTTTTTGTTTCATCATCTATATAGCATTCTGACATAAATCCCAGATGTCAATACCGGGACGAGCACATATGAATTTCTTGCTATTTTCCCGTCTGTTACTGTTCCCAATATAAAGATAAGAAGATAGTTTGTTTTTTTTATATCCGTATCTGCTCTTGTAAACGTGCTTGTTTTTTTTGTTTGTTTATTCAGGAAAATATGCAGCTAATATCTAATCTTGGAGGTGATGGAGGGTTGTTTGCCTTTAATTGTTTGATTTGTTTTTGATTTTTTATTTTTTTTTTTTCCGGACTAGCATATGTATCCATCGTGTGTCATTTATGGCTATAAGTTTATTTTCTATATGTGTTTTAACATTTAGAGATATTGTTAGCATATTGTTTTTAATTATGTTTAATAATAAACAAGTAAAATAGTATGTTTTTTGGTTTAACACTGTTTAAGCCGCAACCCTGGGAGGAAAAGACGCTTAGCTTGAATTTGTACGCTGCGACATACAAGAAAATCAGTTGATATTTGAGCTATGGTGTGTGGTTATAAACTCCCCGTTTATCTCCACTTGTACTAGCGCACTGTATCGTTTAGTTTGATTTATGTATAGATCTGTTCTTTTCGGCAAGCGTTGCTTTGGTATTTTGGAGCTCTATTGTATAATGATAGTTGTACATATACGCAGTTACTCGGGAAGAGCTTATAGTTTGTCATTAGAATTTGATTTTCTTTTAGTTCCATTACTTTGGTTGTGTTATTCAGCAGATGTGTGGGGAGCGTATTGTAATGGAGCTCTTGTTTTATATTGAGCCGTAAAATATAAAAGAGGTGTTAAATTGGATTTGTTTTTGCTATCAATTTTTCCTTGTGACTAGCTTATGGTATCGCTTTCTGTTTTGTACTTTTTGGATTCTTCCATGCTACCCATTTCCCTCAATGTGTCCTACTTCTACCCTCCAAGCTTAGTTTGTCACGTTCGTGTCCTTAACTCCATATCTATTCCCTTCCTAGCTGTTGTTCGTCGTCAGTCTCCCTTCCGTTCTACCCTCCATGCGTTGTGTGCTGTTCGTCCTCTCCTCTACCCTACAGCTTTTTGATATGTCGTCGTCTTCTCTCTACACCTCCACTTGCTTTGTTGTACTGTCGTTCCTTCCTCTATCTACCCTACAAGCGTTGAGCGTGCGTTTCCACTTTCCTTAATACCCTTCCAGTGGTTGTGGTGTGTACCTCACCCCTCTTAGTCCCTGTGCCAGTCTGTTGATTGTGTTCCTGTCCTCCTTATTACCCTCTCAGCGTTAGTTGTCGTCGTCGTGCGTTCTTTCTACCTCACTCAGTAGTTTTTGTCGTCGGTATCTTTTCTCTCTGTCTACAGCCTCGAGGCGTTGGCTGTACGTTCCTCCTCGTGCTGAATACCTATCCAGCGGTTGTCGTGACGTTTCCCCTCAGTTACTACCTCTCAGAGTTGTGTGTTGTCGTCGTCACTCCTTTACCTCTAACAGGCCTCCAGCTAGATGATGTCGTTCCCTCTCTCTCACCGTTCTCAGCGTGTCGTCGGTCCTTCCTCCGTCGTACAAGTCTCCAGCGTTTTGTCGGTCTTGTCGTGTCCTCCTCCTCTCTTAACCCTCCTGCTTTATATTTTTCGTTACACTGTTTCATGGACCAGTAGTATTCTGCATATCAATTTTTCTGCCATGATTATTCTCCTCCACATTTTCTTGGTTATAGTTCTCCTTTCACCTTTTATTTTATCCTGAGCTCTAATGGCTAGTGTGTTCCTCATCATCTTGTGATCGATTGTTCTTCCTCTACCTATTTTTTTACGGTCATTATTTCATCTATTGATGAGGAGCAAGAATGCTGTGGTGTAGAGTTGTGATAGTTGCATCATGTTTGGTATAGATTAGTCTATTAGTTGGATGGATAATTCTTCTATTTATTCCACTTGTTATATTGTTAAGATGTGTGGTTGTTAGCTTTGATAATCTGGGAGATTCATAAAAAGAGAGCTGTGCTGTCTAGGAAGACGTACGTCGTTTTGCGTTTAGTCTTCGTGTGTATTCATAGCTTGTATCTTTTTTTTAAGATGGGTCCGCTTCATTTGTCAAAAATCTACTTGCTGTGTACTAATATCTACACCTTCAGACCTTATTTCTTCAAACTAATATATTGTGTTGAGGTTAAATAAAAGTCTATTGGTGGTAGTTGTGAGCCCGCTCATTTGGTTCCACCTAATAATACAGAGCGAAATTTTGTGTTTTTGGGGTGTGTGTGGACTGGGTATTCTTGATAGGGAAAAACCACACTATAATTTTCCAATGTAACTTGGGCGTATTGGTGGGGTTAACCGCTTTTGTTAGGACTGACATCGTGACCTGGTGTAGAAGAAAGTATTGACATAACTTCATTATCACTATTGGTTAAGGGTATAGGCTCTTGGCCTATAGTGTTGTAGACATTTACCTGGTTGGGTACGGTTGTGTGTTGGTTCTATTTAGGACGCTGTTTGTACGTTTTATAACTATATATGAATAGGGAATGGCGTACATTTATGCCTCTGCAATATATTTTTTAAACCAGTGTTATTAAGTGGTATTGGCGTGTTTTAGAATGGGGAGTGTAACGGTACTAGATTGGATGATTGTTAATTTTGCGCTTCCCATTCGTCATGGGATTCAGGGCTAAACTATATGGCACACACATATCGTTTTAGCTTTATGGGGGTTTTTTTCTGTTTCCCAAGGGAAATGTCTTCTGATTCTAAAGTACTGTTATAGCCCTTGACTAGCATTGGAGATGGGAACACAAATGATGTTAATCCGGTTTACTGGTAAGTTTATATGGGACCACACCGCATAGGTAGAGAAAGTTCGCGTTAAGTCCTTTGATCTAACATAATTTTATTATGGAATTTACAGCTTCCGTTCTGTCAATTGGGAGCTCGTTAGGGGCCGTTCGTCGTAGGTTGGCTTTCTTGTCGCCCTCAGTATTCTTGATAACTAGGTTGTGTATAAGGTCGCTTTTTCATTATTTCACTTTTTTATGTAAGTGCGCTTTAATTGTTTAGATAAACGGTCGTTGTCCATAAAATTGGTGTATTGTCTTTTGCTTAAAATGGACTAAAAATGCCAGGTGTTTTTGGCTATCACAACTATGATTAGCGTTGTTTTCGTCTTCCTGTCCTCTTTCCTCATTAGTGTACTTTTGTAATTTCTTTTACGGCTTGGATACTTTGAGTGGGTATTACGCTTCTATGTCGTGGCTTTTATTACGGTTATCGTTTATATTAACTGAGTGATGGCCTCCTTATTCTCTGTAGTTGAGGGAATTTGTTTGTTTTTGCTCTCGAAAACGTATCTTTAAGTGGTGAATATTGAGTTCTTCTTTCTTCTGTGTTTTTGTTGCTATATAAAATTTAGCCCCTACCAATACATGGGATGCAAATTATAATAACATAGACAGCCTACAAAACAGGTGATTCTAGACATGTATCTAAGATCAGTTTCACTTTGTGCCGTTTATCCCTTATTTTTTTTCGTATTGTATGTTTTGTCTGTGGATGATAATTTGGTGTGCAATGTGTTTGCCGATTATCGCATCACTTTCTCGTTCTGTCACATTGTTAGGCGGTCTCTCTTTTTTTCGGGTCGCAGGTTTTTGCGATCTGCCTTGCTCTTTTGGGTGGGTGTGTTGTTACCGCAGAATCGAGGTCTTCCCACCCATTTATAGTTGTTTGTAACTCATGTCTGTTGTATGGTTTTTGCTGGGTCTGGGTTGGGGGAGGGGGGGAGTGGAGGGACGCAGGGAGGTAAGGTGGGGACGGGGGCGGGGGGCGCAGTGGAGAGAAAGAGTACGAGGGGGAGGGAGGGGGCGTTTGTTGTTAAGTTTATTTTTAGGGGTACGGTACTTGAGACGGCAAATGTACTGGGTGACAAGTAATGAAGGTCGGTGAGATAAAACGACTCGACCTCTCGTTTCTTGTCCTCTTTTTTGAATCTTCCCGATTTGTTCTGTTTGTCCCTGTTGTAACATAGAAGGTTTACGATAGGTGTTTTTATAGAAATGGTGTGTAGCGCCAACTATCTTTGTCTTTGCGTTTTATCTTACAGTTTTTTGGGTCTATTACTGTCGTGTGATCCACCTCTAGGATTTGCCCACGTGTCATCGAGCTCTGATTGTTGTCGTTTTTAGTATATGATGGTTCTCGGTATGATAGGTACCCTGCTAAAGCCTTCTTCGGATCTGTGTTTGTGATTCATCATCTATTTTCTGGTTTGTATGGTTAAGGTCGCTTCGATTGGCGACCTCGTGTCTAGGCTCATTATTTCATCTTGGTTTCTCAAGAGCTGTAAATTTGTCTTGCTTGTCTAGGTGACGTTTTTTTATCTCTTGGATTTGATTGTCTCTCCGTAGATCTCTCGTGGTGTGGTTTTTTTCTGGTTCGGTATATAGTTTTCTTCTGAGATTAATGAAATACTTGTAATCCCTTCAAGTGATTTTTTTGTATCTGTGTTATTTAATTATGTGCTGGTGTATTTTTTACTGTAGAATTTATACTGGTTTGTTATTGTGTAACTTCTCTCATAGGTAAGAATCCACATAGATTTTGTTTCTAAACGCAATGTGGTTCTGTCATACCCGGCCCACATATACAGAGATCTTTCTCTCCTCCTGGAGGAGGTCCATGTCCAGGTTACTGGGGTGGTCAGAAGATGAGAAAACACTTGTGACAAAGTTTGCACCGAAAAAACGGATTTAGATGATTCAGTGATGCATTGATGAAACGAGAATGCAGAAGGTGCAAGGTCGTGTTGTGGGGATATTTACAACTTGTTTTTCACCCTAGTAAATTTTTGGAAACCTTTACTGTTATACTTGATTATAAGCCAACCAAGTATAAGCCAAGGCCCCTCATTTTACCCAAAGACCTGGGAAAACCTATCGATCGCGAGTAAAGCCGAGGGTGGGGAAATGCATGGTCACAACCCCCAGTATATAAGCCTGCCAGCCCTGCCCCATAGATATTAACCAGCACTGCCCCCAGTATATAGTCTGCCAGCCCATACCCCCCCCCAGTAAAAGCCGACAGCCCATACCCCCCCCCCCAGTATATAGCCTGACAGCCCATACCCCCCCCAGTATATAGCAAGCCCCCTGCCCCGTGGGAGAATTAATTCTATGGTCTGTTCTATCCTCATTCTCATTCCTCATCTTCATCATTTAATGGAAACCAAAGTCCTCAACTGAGAGATGAAGCCTAAATCACCAGAAAGTGAAAAACGCACATGAGAAGATCCAATCTGTGTGAATCTCATTACCACTTGGTGATCGGGTTCCTCTTGTGCCAGTATTCACACTTCACATTGCCTGGGCATGCTCTTTACACGGTGGTGGGGGAGGTCCTGGGGAATCTCCTCCTAGACATGGATCTGGTCAGTAGTGACCTTCTTCATGGTGTCTCCACAGAGGATCTCATTGATTTCAGATCTGGGGAATATGAAGTTACGGTCAGTGGCATCAAGGCCTTCCTCATCCAGGAATTGCTTTCATACATGGGCCACATGAAGCTGGGCATTGTCCTGCACTCGGAGGAACCCCAAGTGCACCAAATCAAAGTCTGATAATACCCCCTCTGGTGAATGCATGGGGCCAGACTGTGAGCACAGATCCTATACTACATGGTTTGTGACCATTACTAGAACCTGGTTTTATTGGCCTCACAGCTGATGAAACCTATTCTCCACCTCTGCTCCCTGACTGGATAGACTGGTGTCTGAAATCACTGGCTGCCAGCATTGAGGACCTGGAGGGGTCTTTAGGAAGGAGGCTTTTTATGTGTGCCATTTGTGTCTGTGTTTGGTAATTTCTCTGTCAGATCTCAGGACCCAGAGTTTGTTTTACTTGTAAATTCAGAACTTTGTTGCATTTTGGCAAAGAACTTTGTGCTCTGAGGGCCAAGTGTACACACGTCTGGTGCTTCCCGCTCCCCGTGCTCTGCCTTATTTACTTATTAAATGTCACAACATGGAAAAGTCAGGAATTATTCTAATTATATGAGCAGAGCGCAGGCGGTGGGGGAGGAGTAGAGTTAGAAATGGAACTAAGAAGAAAAGATATTAATATTCTGCAGACTCTGTACAGTGAAAATGTTGGTTGACCTGTGGACTGATGAGGAGACACCATGAAGGTGTGGACTGTGGAAGTTCTAGTACGAGGTGTGTGCACTGTGGAGGTGTCAGTACAAGGTGTTGTGCACTGTGGAGGTGTCAGTACGAGGTGTGTGCACTGTGGAGGTGTCAGTAGGAGGTGTTGTGCACTGCGGAGGTGTCAGTAGGAGGTGTTGTGCACTGTGGAGGTGTCAGTACGAGGTGTTGTGCACTGTGGAGGTGTCAGTACGAGGTGTGTGCACTGCGGAGGTTTCAGTACGAGGTGTTGTGCACTGCGGAGGTTTCAGTACGAGGTGTGCACTGCGGAGGTGTCAGTAGGAGGTGTTATGCACTGCGGAGGTTTCAGTACGAGGTGTTGTGCACTGCGGAGGTGTCAGTAGGAGGTGTTGTGCACTGCGGAGGTGTCAGTAGGAGGTGTTGTGCACTGCGGAGGTGTCGTCGAGGTGTTGTGCACTGCGGAGGTGTCAGTAGGAGGTGTTGTGCACTCGAGGTGCAGTAGGAGTGTGGTGTGCACTGCGGGGTCAGTAGGAGGTGTTGTGCACTGCGGGGTGTCATTAGGAGGTGTTGTGCACTGCGGTTTTCGTAGGGTGGTGTTACACTGCTGGGGGGTCAGAGTAGAGTGTTGTGCAATTCTGGCGGAGGTGTCAGTAGGAGGGGTTTGACACATGCGGAGGTGTCAGCGAGGAGGTGTTTTGGCACTGCGGAGGTGTCAGTAGGAGGGTGTGTGCACTGCGGAGGTGTCAGTAGTGAGGTGTTGTGCCTGCGGAGGTGTCATACGAGGTGTTTGTGCACTTGGCGGGGTGTCAGTACAGGAGTGTTGTGCACTGCGGAGGTTTCATAGAGTTTTGCACTGCGGGGTTCATACGGAGGTTTTGTGCACTGCGGGTGTCAGTAGGGGTGGTTGTCACTGCCAGGGTGGTCAGTACGTGTTGTGCTCTGCGGAGGTGTTAGTAGGAGGTGTGTGCACTGCGGAGGTTTCAGTACGAGGTGTTGTGCACTGCCGGGGTGTCAGTACAGATGTTGGTGGCACGGCGGAGGTTCAGTACGAGGTGTTGTGCACTGCCGGGGTGTCAGTAGGGAGGTGTTGTGCACTGCCGGGGTGTCAGTAGGGAGGTGTTGTGCACTGCGGGGTGTCAGTAGGAGGTGTTGTGCACTGCGGAGGTGTCAGTAGGAGTGTTGTGCACTGCCGGGGTGTCAGTGGGAGGTGGTTTGCACGCCGGGTGTCAGTAGGAGGTGTTGTGCACTGGCGTGGTGTCAGTAGGAGGTGTTGTGCACTGCGGAGGTGTCAGTAGGAGGTGTTGTGCACTTCCGGGGTGTTAGTAGGGCGGTGTTGTGCACTGTCGGGGTGTCAGTAGGGAGGTGTTGTGCACTGCCGGGGTGTCAGTAGGGAGGTGTTGTGCACTGCCAGGGATGTCAGTAGGGAGGTGTTGTGCACTGCGGTCGTTGTGTACAGTGGGAGGGTTTTGTGCACGACCGGGGGTTCCCGTAGTAGGTGACTGCTATCTTGTCTCAGAATATCCATTCATTGTACTGGAGTTATAGTATCTTCTCTGGTGAAGCTCCTCAGTCCTGGACATCTGGTAGAATAATCATAGAGGAAAAGGTGAAACAGTGAAGTTTTCAGATACCAAACATGGAGTCGCCTTTCATCTGAGCAAGAATGATTTCTACTCATCAGAGCCACCCAAGAACAACTTCTCCCAAGCCTCAAGGAACAACCTCTCTCCACCGTCCAATAGCAACTTCTCCCAAGCCTCCAGGAACAACCTTTCTCCACCGTCCAAGAGCAACTTCTCCGAGCTCCCCGGACAACCTCCTCTGGACGTCCAGGTGGAACTCCTCCAAAGCCTCCAGGAACAACCTCTCTCCACCAGTCCAGGGGGAACATCGCCCGAGCCTCCAGGAACAACCTCTCTGGACCGTCCAGGTGGAACTCCTCCAAAGCCTCCAGGAACAACCTCTCTCCACCGTCCAGGGGGAACATCTCCCGAAGCCGCCAGAACACCTCCCGCACCGTCCAGGGGGAACATCTCCCAGCCTCCAAAACAACCTCCTCCACGTCCATGGGGGAACCTTCGCCGAGGCTCCAGGAACAACCTCTCTCCACCGTCCAGGGGGAACATCTCCCGAGCCTCTAGGAACAACCTCTCTGGACTGTCCAGGTGAAAATTCTATGGAGCCACCAGGACATAATGAGCAGTGACAAAGGACTCTTTCACCATATTGATAACTGAGTGATTCAACAAAGAATCCATGAAGAGTCCATGACCCAGAATCATTTATAACCTGTGGTCATGCGTCAAAAAGCACCAATTGGCCTCGGACTCCTAAACTTCAGACTCCCGAACTTCTGGGCCAAGACCGTATGTGGAACTCGTGTAATTGGGCTTTGTTCTCCCAAGCCTCCAGGAACAACCTTTCTCCACCGTCCAAGAGCAACTTCTCCCGAGCCTCCAGGAACAACCTCTCTGGACCGTCCAGGTGGAACTCCTCCAAAGCCTCCAGGAACAACCTCTCTGGACCGTCCAGGGGGAACATCTCCCGAGCCTCCAGGAACAACCTCTCTCCACCAGTCCAGAGGGAACATCGCCCGAGCCTCCAGGAACAACCTCTCTCCACCGTCCAGGGGGAACATC
>WNYA01001495.1:42419-70167 GCA_019512145.1 Engystomops pustulosus
TGATGTCTCTCTGTGACTCTTCCAGTCTCTGTATCTCTGGTACAACCTGCTGATGTCTCTCTGTGACTCTTCCAGTCTCTGTATCTCTGGTACAACCTGCTGATGTCTCTCTCTGTGACTCTTCCAGTCTCTCTGTATCTCTGGTACAACCTGCTGATTCTCTATGATGCTCTAAACTCACTTCCATCTCAGAACATCCGGCTTTAGCCCATTCAAGGTAGTTATCTGTCTCCTGATGTTACAATGTAAACTGCATGATGAGGAGGACTGTCTAAATACCAGCTGTAATTGAACTAGGGAATGTATTGAGTGATTCATGGATCAAGCACCTGCAGTTAAGCTCCTTGTTAGTGAAAATATGGGGCTTATTTACTAAGGGTCGCCGATTGCACTTTTGACAGACTGCTTGCCGTTTTCGGGGATTACGCAACTTGCACAGGTATTTAACAGCTGTCTGCGCTAGGACTGTGTCGCACGCAATGTTTTTTCTGGCGCAGCTGCAATGCTTTGTTGGGTGTGCCGGGGAACGATCCAACTGATTCGGACTGAGTGCCGGTTTTAACTTTCAAATTGTGTCGCAACCAATGCACTTGCATGCACCAGGAAGAAGGTGACCTGAGCGGGGAGCGACAAATATAATATTACATTACAGAGTACAAACATTCATATGGAACAATATGAGTGAGGGCCCTGCACACAATGCACTGAACTCCGCGGCCCGAGTAAGTAAATGTGCCCCAATAAGTTCTAACAAGTTGTGCAAAAAGACATAAATCACAGAACAGTTGGACATTGAATGCCCCTGTAGAGGTCCGTGGTCATTGTAGGTCCACGTCTACTTTTCGGGAGGTGGTTTATGTGATGTGTATTGATCATGTACGGCGATGCTGGTGTCTCGTACCGGCAGTGGTAGGAGAAGGGTTAAGCGTGGCCTGTGCAGCAGCTGGGACTCTTTTATTAGCTTCCAGCATCTTTTATTAGTCCCTGGTGTGGTGACAGCGGGACATGTGTGTGACAGGCGCCTGATGCTGCTTGACAAGCCGCAGGATGTTTCCTCTACATGTCGGAATGTGTGTGACAGTCATCTGCTGGAAGTCTCTGTGGCCCTGGGCCTGAGGGCCAAAACCTTGTGCTGGATGGAGACTCCAGGAGCCACTACCAGAAGCTCTGCTAACACTAGGGGCCTAGAGATGGCAATGCTGGGGCCCCACTGCCAGGCCGTCTCCACTGAGCTTTGGGTGCAGGAAATATCAGCTTATTCAGAGCCATATACATCCAGACCATGACATCCAGAAACACGACCAGGAAGAAATACGACCAATAATCAGAATTACAGCAACATGAAAAAACACGGCCAGCAACCTGAGTGACAGCGGAATAAGGAAATACGGGCAGCATTCAGAGTGACGGCCATATGTCCATGATGGTGCGGTGATTGGTGGCTGTCTATACACGCTCCTGCAATCTTTCCCCTGTGTTTCCATGCCCCTTTTGCTCAGATCCTGAACAGGCTCCTAGAACTCCGCAGACCCTACCAGCTAAGGACTATCCAGGTCACAGAGATGGCAAGGCAGCCCAGATGCAGCTGATGACCACCAGATGCAGCCCTGCATGTCCAGACTGCCTAGCTTGCCCTCCAGAGTTGATGGAGAGGATGCAGAGGTTTCTTCCTCCCCCAGCAGCCACGGACATGGCCCACCACCACTGGGCTTTGCTCAGACTCCGAACTCGCTGGGAGAGAGATTTGTGAGGAGAAGGCCGACACACACCGAAATTCGCCATTGCCACGTGGAGAGCCATCACAGCCGGGAGTTGCCACCCCATCTGGAGGTTCCATCTGCTGCTCACTGTTACCTCGGCGCGGTTTCATTGCACTGGAGCTTTGTGGCTCCTGCGGCTAGGCCATGGGTGCAACCCAGGAGGCACTCCCCACTGGCCGCCGCTGCATAGTCCCTGTGTCGCTCAATGCACTCCATCCCCGACCAAGCAGCCTTTCGCAGTCCAGTGCCTGGAACAGCCCCGGACCACAAGGGCATCGCCCTGCTGTCCGTATAGCCAACTACTAAGGCAAAAACTACAGGCTGTCATACTTATGACCCACCAGACCTCTTCAAGCAGGCCCTGTTACCCACCTGGCCCCTTCATCCAGGCCCTATAACCATAAAGGCCCCACAACCAGGCCCTATGATCTTCCAGGCCCCTTTCATTAGGCCCTTTGACCTAACAGGCCCACATAGCAGGTCCACTGACCCACCAGGCTCCTGTGTCCTACCTGCCCCCCCTCATACAATCCCATTCATCCATCGGGGCCCTTCCAGACTGATGACGACAGTGAACCCTGCACATCCCAGTGGTATAATCCCATGCCGCCACCTGGGGCCTGTACCAGCACCAGCTTGGGATGCTCGACTGGGAGCCCAGAGAATCGGTCACTGGGCGTTGACATGCTGATGTAACCTCCCCCCACTTGGTAGCCAACTGGTGGAAGCTGTAGCCCCAGCATCTGTTGCTATAAGGGCAGCATGTGGCGTCCGCCTGGCCAAAGCACACAACAACGCCCCCCTAACCATAACTGAATGTAACGGGCATAACCTAAACCTTGTTTGTCTCTTGTCTACTGTAAACGGTTTGTGTCCTGTAAAGATGTATAAAACCCTGTCTTGTGTTGTGTGTATTCTAGCAATAAGTAAGCAGCAAGCCTAGTACCTCGTCTGAGCACTATGTACAAAATAATCTCTCCACCCCGAGGATCAATAAAGTTATGTTTTATTGTAAGAAGAAATACGTCCTGCATTCTGAGTGACGGCACGTTGTCATGGGTGCTTCTGCGACCCATGTCTCAGGTCCCACCAGGCCGCATGCTCTCTCCTCACTCGTCTGCTTCCATGTTCTGGCGCGCACGTTTCCGCATCCAAGGGAGCACTCTGGCTCTTTGAAATTTAAAGGGCCGGTGCAACACCGATCGGCGCTGTCAGGTTGCTGTCCTAATAAATAGCCGGCTCTACCTGTCCGATCTCTTTGCCTCATAGCCTAAGAGAAGGCTCCATTCTGCCATTCCTGTGATTTTCTGTTGTGACCGGTTTCCGTTCCTAACCCCGATGCTCTGCCGCCTGCCTTGACCTTCTGCCTGCTGATTCTGCACCTCACCTTGGCCACCACCGTGGAGCGACCTGGAGGTATCTCACCGCAGCCAACCTCTGGTGAATACCGGGGACCACTTAGACTCGGCTCCCAGGTGTCGGCTTACGTCATCACTTGTGGGTCCACCACTACAGACCCTGACAAACGTGAAGACGTACGTGCAGCATTTTGAGATTATTTTTGGACGGTCTCAAACCTGTCATGTCTGTTTTGGCATATGGTAAATTTTATGTTTATTTGGCTGTAGGTGAAAGCGACATGAAGGACTACGACTATTATTCCAGGTCCGGCACAATGAAGAAAAAGGACCTGCCCGCTAAGTGACAGCGACATGAAGAATAGAGGCGGCTCTCTTATGGGAAAGATGCAGGACTAGCGCTCTGAGTGACAGCAGCATAAAGAATGGGGCCAGCACAGAGGCAAAGCCCCCCATATGTTCTGGAGAGTCCCCCTCCCCAGCCATCCGTGGACTCGCTGCCCATGTGCTGAGGCCACAGGATGTTTTCATTTCCTGATCGGGGGCCTCGGCGGTGACGTCACGAGACTCCAGCTGCAGCACAACAAGACAGGAACAAACTTATTCTTAGATCAAAAAGCTGAGACAAAACACTGCGCTCACAATGCCACAAGCGGGCACCACAAAGTCACGCACATGCCAGCTACACCACGCCGCACCCTGACCGAGCTATGGACACGGAACGGCACACACAATGCTATGGACTGGAAACTGGACACAATGTAACACAACAACATCCACATTATCCACGCAGCATGCAGTATGTCACACAGCATCATCACCCCATCCCATGGCCCCCCTGGGTGTCCTTTCATGTCGTTGCCTGTTTGCGGGGGGCCATGGCGGATCATGAGTGGGGGGCACATTCCTTGAGCTTCTTTCTTTGTTTAGGGCAGAGAATTTCTCATGATCCAAATGTCTGAGATATTTTGTATAATTAGTAAATCCCCCAAGTGACACGTGTCTGACAGCTGATCCAACGTGGGGCCCTTCCTCAGTGTGGGGGAGGACGGAGGGGCTTACTACACCACATGTCCCAATATACATCGGACTCCCACACCTGCTGTATCCGGTATGAGGGGGTTGGAGTTTTAGTGGGTATATCAGTAGTGAGATTGTATCTAGGTGTAGGGGGTGCAATGCTAAGGGGTATAGTGAGGTGTTTGTGGTGTAGAAGTGGTGAGTATTGGGGTGAGATGGTTTGAGGTGTAGTAGGGGGAGGCGGCTGGGGTAGTAGTGGGGTGAGTTGGTTCGGTTGAGGTGGTTAGGGGTGTATTGGGGTGATATGGTTGGTGGAGTAGTAGGTTGAGGTGTAGCAGTGGTGAGTAGGTGTATTGGTGTGGAGCAGTGGTGGGTCGGTGTATTGGGGTGAGATTGTTGGGTTGTAGCAGTGGTGGGTAGGTGTTTTGGGGTGAGATGGTTATGTTAGAGCAGTGGTGGGTAGGTGTATTGGGGTGAGATTGTTGGGTTATAGCAGTGGTGGGTAGGTGTAGTGGGGTGAGATGGTTATGTTAGAGCAGTGGTGGGTCCGTGTATTGGGGTGTTGGGGTAAGGTCCCCATATACCCCTTCACCCTGAATGACTGGTCATGTGATCAATGTACCTCCTCTGATTGGTCCTTACTGTTTTGTGATGGGACTGACACGGGGGAGGATCCCTCTGATGGATGAGACACATAACAATAAGCCTGCGATGGCCTCGAGCCGCCGGCACTGAGTCACTGGATGCTATTCCTGTCAGACAGCCGGGATCCATCTGTTACTCATACAGGAGGGGAGGGAGCCCACACTACACCCGAATATCTAGAGGTCACCCCAGAGTACAGCCCCAGTCTGGGGACCTATAGTAATACATGTGCTGCAGTGTATAACAGGAGGGACCCCAATGCAGCTTGAGTGATTTTGGTGAGATGCGCTGCAGGTTCTCCTGGAGTGTCTGAGCTACTCTCAGTGTGCCACATCAAAAGTAGTGCAGGGGGTGTACTATGTGCAGTGTCCTGTGTACTATGTGCAGGGGGGTGTACTATGTGCAGGGGGTACTATGTGCAGTGTCCTGTGTACTATGTGCAGGGGGTACTATGTGCAGTGTCCTGTGTACTATGTGCAGTGTGTACTATGTGCAGGGGGTGTGTACTATGTGCAGTGTCCTGTGTACTATGTGCAGTGTCCTGTGTACTATGTGCAGTGTGTACTATGTGCAGGATGTACTATGTGCAGTGTCCTGTGTACTATGTGCAGGGGGTGTGTACTATGTGCAGGGGCGTGTGTACTATGTGCAAGGTCCTGTGTACTATGTGCAGGATGTACTATGTGCAGTGTCCTGTGTACTATGTGCAGGATGTACTATGTGCAGTGTCCTGTGTACTATGTGCAGGATGTACTATGTGCAGTGTCCTGTGTACTATGTGCAGGGGGTACTATGTGCAGTGTCCTGTGTACTATGTGCAGGGGGTGTACTTTGTGCAGGGTGTACTATGTGCAGGGGGTAGTATGTTCAGTGTCCTGTGTACTATGTGCAGTGTGTACTATGTGCAGGGTGTGTATTATGTGCAGGGGGTGTATTATGTGCAGGGGGTGTACTATGTGCAGGGGGTGTACTATGTGCAGGGTCCTGTGTACTATGTGCAGTGTGAACTATGTGCTGGGTGTGTACTATGTGTAGTGTGTACTATGTGCAGGGTGTGTACTATGTGCGGGGTGTGTACTATGTGCAGGCGGTGTACTATTTGTAGTGTGTACTATGTGCAGAGTGTGTACTATGTGCGGGGTGTGTACTATGTGCAGTGTGAACTATGTGCTGGGTGTGTACTATGTGCAGGGGGTGTGTACTATGTGCAGGGGGGGTGTACTATGCGCAGGGGGCGTGTACTATGCGCAGGGGGCATGTAATATGCAGAGGGGGTGTGTAATATGCGCAGGGGGTGTACTATGTGCAGGGGGTGTGTAATATGTGTAGGGAGTTGGGGGTTGTACTATGTGCACCTATAACATAAAGAGTGCAACACAATTACGTTGAGTCCCAGTAATAAATGTGGCGCTCGGTCCGACTGGTGCAGACACTTTTATAGACTTGTGCATTCTGCTTGTTCTTTTCAGTGCACAGTCAGACCCAAAACAGACACGAGGCCCCTATGTATTATCAGGCTTGACCCGTTTTCTGCGGACAGTGTTATGTTGCACCTGCGCTGTGCATATAAGGAGCGTTTCGGGGGACCTTCGCACCGTGCACCGAGCGTCACATTCATGGAGACCGCGCTCCGCACCGCACATTAGTGAGGCAAACACTGGATAAACGTAAGCAGTGTCTTCTGATCCGACCCTCAGCCGCACGGCAGATCTTTCCCGAGTGTCCTCTCGTGGAGCAAACAGCTGGACTCTCCGTGGCCTCACGTGCGGCGTCTGATTAGAGTCAGATGTGCAAACTCTGTGTAATGGAAAGTGCAAGCAGCAGAGGATGATGGGAAAAAATAGAGCCCAGAATGTGAGGATATGACGGGCAATGGCTCAATGAGACCCCCGGACCCTAACCCACCAGCAGACCCTACGATCAGGAGCTGATGAGGCCCCGAAAGACCCACAAACCACAATATCCAGGGTGGATGAGGCTCTGAGACCCAGAGAAGCAGAGATCAAGAGCGGATGAGGTCCAAGACCTCTAGTGATCCAAAAATCAGTATCAAATGAGCATCAAGATCCTTTTCCCTCTGAGATAAAGAACAGATAAGTGCAAAATGAAGTCCAGGGATCCCAAAATTTGGAGCAAATGAGCACAAAATTAACACCCACCTTCCCAGGACCAACAACCCTCAAGATTAGAAGTACATGAGCCCATGTGACTGCATAGAAGACGCAGAGGAGGCAGCAGCAGACGGCGCAGAGGAGGCGGCAGCAGACGGCGCAGAGGAGGCGGCAGCAGACGGCGCAGAGGAGGCGGCAGCAGACGACGCAGAGGAGGCGGCAGCAGAGGAGGCGGCAGCAGAAGACGCAGAGGAGGCGGCAGCAGACGACGCAGAGGAGGCGGCAGCAGACGCAGTCGCAGAGGAGGCGGCAGCAAGACGTCGCAGAGGAGGCGGCAGCAGACGTCGCAGAGGAGGCGGCAGCAGACGTCGCAGGGGAAACGGCAGCAGACGTCGCAGAGGAGGCGGCAGCCAACGACGCAGAGGAGGCGGCAGCAGACGACGCAGAGGAGGCGGCAGCAAACGACGCCGACGAGAGAGTGGGAGAAGAGGCAGTGAAGGCTGCAGGTCGAAGAAGGCGAGTGAAGCGGCAGGCGGGCCAAGATCCACGGAGGCAGCAGCGGGGGAAGATTAGAAGTACCCACAAGTACTTGAGCCCAAGCGACCACATAGAAGACGCCAAGGAGGCGGCAGCAGAAGACGCCGAGGAGGCGGCAAGAGAAGACGCCGAGGAGGCGGCAGCAGACGACGCCGAGGAGGCGGTAGCAGACGACGCCGAGGAGGCGGTAGCAGACGACGCCGAGGAGGCGGCAGCGGGAGGCGGCAGCAGACGACGCCGAGGAAGCGGCAGCGGGAGGCGGCAGCAGACGACGCCGAGGAGGCGGCGGCAGACGACGCAGAGGAGGCGGCAACAGATGACGCAGAGGAGGCGGCAGCAGACGACGCAGAGGAGAGAGCGGGAGAAGAGGCAGTGGAGGCTGCAGGAGAAGAGGCAGAGGAAGCGGCAGTGGGCCAAGAGCCAGAGGAGGCAGCAGCGGGGGAAGATTAGAAGTACCCACAAGTACTTGAGNNNNCCCAACGAGACCGCATAGAAGGGCCGAGAGGCGGCAGCAGAAACGCGGGAGCGGCAGCAGAAGACGCCGAGGAGGCGGCAGCAGAAGACGCCGACGAGAGAGCGGGAGAAGAGGCAGTGGAGGCTGCAGGAAAAGAGGCAGTGGAGGCTGCAGGAGAAGAGGCAGTGGAGGCAGCAGAGGAGGCGGCAGAGGGGCAAGAGGCAGAGGATGGCGGGGGTAGTGGCAAGGAGGCCAGGGAGCGGCAGCGGGGCAAGAGGCAGAGGAGGCGGCAGCGGGGCAAGAGGCAGAGGAGGCGGCAGCGGGGCAAGAGGAGAGAGGCGGCGGACGGCAGGGGGCAAGAGGCAGAGAGGCGGGCGGGGGAAAGGCGCAGAGGAGGCGGCAGCAGGGGAAGAGGCAGAGGAGGCGGCAGGAAATTTCACAGTTCCGATTGTGTACAACCCCATGAAAACCACAATCATTAATAGGAGTGAATATTCTTATCTAGAAAGATGCTCCACGTAGGGGGGAGACCGGTTCTTGGTTTGGGGGGGTCCTGATTGCTCACCCTCTTACTTTCCTGCAGCTTTTCTCCATCACTGCAGATAAACCATAAAGATTTAGTTTCATTACTGCAGGAATCAGATCAGGGTGCGATGCAACCAACATCATTACTAAAGCGCTGAGGACGCAGATCACACAGAGAGAGAACGACTCAGCAGGAACACGACACCCCCCAACATCAGAGCAGACCCCCCACTGCAGCCCCTCCATACACAGCCATCTCCACCTGCGTATAGTGACCTCCATACTTCACCGGCCTGACTGCGCCAACTGCAGGAAGGTCTTCCCTTCTGTGTAATATAGTATATGATATATACCAGAATGCACTGCAAAAACTACAAACAGGAACCCACTAGAGGAGATCACTAGATACACATATACACACACCACTAGGTAGGAGATCACTACATACAATTATACACCACCACTAAAGGGGAGATCATACATACAGATTATACACCACCACTAGGAGTGAGATCACTACATACAGATATACACCACCACTAGGGGGAGTCACTACATACTTATACACCACCACTAGGGGGAGATCACTAACAATATACACCATAGAGGAGTAACTACATACAATTCATACACCACCACTAGGAGGAGATCACTACATAAACATTATACCCACAATAGGTGGAGATCATACAATACACATTATACCCCACCACTAGGAGGAGCTCACTACATACACATTATACACCACCACTGGGAGGGAGTCACTACATACAATATACACCACCACTAGGGGTGAGATCACATACATACAGATTAACACACCACTAGGGGGAGATCACTACATACACATTATACACTACCACTAGGAGGAGTCACTACATACACTGTAGACACCCCCACTAGGAGGAGTGCACCATACACATTATACACACCACCAATAGGGGGAGCATCACCTTACATACACATTAACACCACAGGGGGGAGATCACTACATACCATTATACACCACCACTAGGGAGACTCACTAATAACATTATCACCACCACTAGGGGGAGCACTACTACAGATACTACCCCACATAGAGGAGATCACTACATACACATTAATACTCACCACTAGGAGGAGATCATACATACAGATTGATACCCACAACTAGGGGGGAGCTCACTACCAAACATTATACACCACACTAGGAGGGAGACATACATACACTTATACACACACTAGGAGATGTCACTACACACATATCCACCACTAGGGGGAGATACACATTACAGATCTATACACCACCACTAGGAGGGAGATACACGTGACATACACATTATACACCACCACTAGGGGCGAGAGATCACTACAATGATTATACAACACCACTAGGGGGCAGATCATACATACACATTATACAACACCACAGGGGGGATCAATACATACACATTATACACACCACTAGGGGGAGATCACTACATACAATATATACACACACTAGGGGGAGATCACTACATACACATATACACACAACCACTAGGGGGGAGGAGCATCACACATAAACATTATACACCACCACTAGGGGGAGATCACACATACAGTTATACACCACCACTAGGAGGAGATAATACATAACATTATACACCACCACTAGGGGGAGATCACTACATACACATTTAGGCCACCACCACTAGGGGGAGATCACTACATACAGATTATACACCACCACTAGGAGGAGATTCACTACATACACATTATCACACCACCCCTATGGGGGGATCATTCATCCCATTATCACCACCACTAGGGGGAGATCACTACATACACATATACCCCACCCCTAGGGGGAAGATCCACTACTCCACTATCCAACACCACCACTCGGAGCTCATACCTCCACAATTCTCCCCCCCCCCTAGGGGGAGATCCACGCGACACGCCCACGCCCCACCGAGGTCACATCACTACACCCCCCCTGGCGGCGATGGCAGAAGGACGACGCAGAGGAGGCGGCAGCAGAGACGCAGAGGAGGCGGCAGCAGACGACGCAGAGGAGGCGGGCAGCAGACGACGCAGAGGGACGGAGGCAGCAGACGACGCAGAGGAGGCGGCAGCAGACGTCGAGAGGAGGCGGCAGCAGACGTCGCAGAGGAGGCGGGGCAGCAGTGAGCGAGGAGCGGAAGAGACGTCGCAGGGGAAACGGCAGCAGACGTCGCAGAGGAGGCGGCAGCAACGACGCAGAGGAGGCGGCAGCAGACGACGCAGAGGAGGCGGCGCGCAAACGCAGCCGACGAGAGAGTGGAGAAGAGGCAGAAGGCTGCAGGAGAAGAGGCAGAGGAACGCAGGCGGGCGGCAAGAGCCATAGGAGGCAGCAGCGGGGGAAGATATAGAAGTACCACAAGTACTTGAGCCAAGCGACCACATGAGAAGACAAGGAGGCGGCAGCAGAAGACGCCGAGGAGGCGGCAAGAGAAGACGCCGAGGAGGCGGCAGCAGACGACGCCGAGGAGGCGGTAGCAGACGACGCCGAGGAGGGGTAGTAGCAGACGAGAGAGGACGGAGGCAGAGGGAGGAGGAAGCAAGACGAGCCGAGGAAGCGGCAGGGGCAGCGGGATGGCGGCAGCAGGACGCCGAGGAGGCGGCGGCAGACGACGCAGAGGAGGCGGCAACAAGATGACGCAGGGAGGCGGCAGCAGACGACGCAGAGGAGAGAGCGGGAGAAGAGGCAGTGGAGGCTGCAGGAGAAGAGGCAGAGGAAGCGGCAGTGGGCCAAGAGCCAGAGGAGGCAGCAGCGGGGGAAGATTAGAAGTATACCCACAAAGTACTTGAGCCCAAGCGACCGCATAGAAGGCGCCGAGGAGGCGGCAGCAGAAGACGCCGAGGAGCGGCGAAGAGCAGAAGACGCCAAGGAGGAGGCGGCAGCAGAAGACGCGACAGAGGCGGGAGAAGAGGCAGTGGAGGCTGCAGGAAAAGAGGCAGTGGAGGCTGCAGGAGAAGAGGCAGTGGAGGCAGCAGAGGAGGCGGCAGAGGGGCAAGAGGCAGAGGAGGCGGTAGTGGGCCAAGAGGCAGAGGAGGCGGCAGCGGGGCAAGAGGCAGAGGAGGCGGCAGCGGGGCAAGAGGCAGAGGAGGCGGCAGCGGGGCAAGAGGCAGAGGAGGCGGCAGCGGGGCAAGAGGCAGAGGAGGCGGCAGCGGGGAAAGGCGCAGAGGAGGCGGCAGCAGGGGAAGAGGCAGAGGAGGCGGCAGGAAATTTCACAGTTCCAGATTGTGTACAACCCCATGAAAACCAAATCATTCATTAATAGGAGTGACATATTCTTATACTAGAAGATGCTCCAGTAGGGGGGAGACCGGTTCTTGGTTTGGGGGGGTCCTGATTGCTCACCCTCTTACTTTCCTGCAGCTTTTCTCCATCACTGCAGATAAACCATAAAGATTTAGTTTCATTACTGCAGGAATCAGATCAGGGTGCGATGCAACCAACATCATTACTAAAGCGCTGAGGACGCAGATCACACAGAGAGAGAACGACTCAGCAGGAACACGACACCCCCCAACATCAGAGCAGACCCCCCACTGCAGCCCCTCCATACACAGCCATCTCCACCTGCGTATAGTGACCTCCATACTTCACCGGCCTGACTGCGCCAACTGCAGGAAGGTCTTCCCTTCTGTGTAATATAGTATATGATATATATCCCAGAATGCACTGCAAAACATACAAACAGATTAACACCACCACTAGGAGGAGATCACTACATACACATTATACACCACCACTAGGAGGAGATCACTACATACAGATTATACACCACCACTAGGGGGAGATCACTACATACAGATTATACACCACCACTAGGAGGAGATCACTACATACAGATTATACACCACACTAGGGGGAGATCACTACATACAGATTATACAACCACCACTAGGGGGGAGTCACTACATACACATTATACACCACCAACAGGAGGAGTCACTACATACACATTATACACCCACCACTAGGGGGAGATCACTACATACACACTATACACCACCACTAGGGGGAGATCACTACAAAAAATTATACACCACCACTAGGAGGAGTCACTACATAAACAGATTATACACCACCACTAGGGGGAGATCACTACATACAGATATACACCACCACTAGGGGGAGACAACTACATACAGATTATACAACCACCCAATAGGGGGAGATCACTACATACACATTATACACACCACTAGAGGAGGATCATACTACACATTTACCACCACCGGGGGAACTACATACACATTACACACACCACTAGGGGGATACACTACATACACATATACACCACCACTAGGGGGATCACTACATACACATTATACACCACACTAGGAGGAGCTCACTACATACACATTATACCCCACCACTAGGAGAGCACTACATAACAGATTATACACCACCATAGGAGAGCTCCTACACACATTATACATACACTAGGAGGAGATCATACATACAGATACACCATCATAGGGGGAGCTCACTACATACACATTATACACCACCACTAGGGGGAGATCACTACATACACATTATACACCACCACTAGGAGGGGATCACACATACACAATTACACACCACTAGGGGGGAGATCACTACATACGATTATACACCCCTAGGGAGATACGGGAGATCACTACATACACATTATACACCACCACTAGGGGAGATCACTACATAGATTATACACCACCACTAGGGGGAGATCACTACATACACATTATACACCACCACTAGGGGGAGATCACTACATACACATTATACACCACCACTAGGGGGAGATCACTACATACAGATTATACACCACCACTAGGGGGAGATCACACATACACATATACACCCACTAGGGGGAGATCACTACATACACATTATAACCACCACTAGGGGGAGATCACACATACAGATTAACACCACCACTAGGAGGAGATCACTACATACACATTATACACCACACTAGGGGGAGACACTACATACACATTAGCACCACCACTAGGGGGAGATCATACATACAGATTATACACCACCACTAGAGGAGATCACTACATACAAATTATACACCACCATAGGGGGAGATCATACATAACCAATTATACACCACCACTAGGGGAGATCACTAAATACACATTATACACCACCACAGGGAGGAGATCACTACATACACATTATACACCACCACTAGGGGGAGAGATCACATACATACACATTATCACACCACCACTAGGGGGAGATCACTACATACACATATATACACCACCACTAGGAGGAGATCACTACATACCAGATTATACACCACCACTAGGGGGAGATCACTACATACGATTATACACCACCACTAGGGGAGATCACACTAATACAGATTATACACCACCACTAGGGGGGGATCACTACATAAAGATTATACACCACCACTAGGGGGATATCACTACATACAGATTATACACCACCACAAAGGGGAGCTCACACATACAGATTATACACCACCACTAGGAGGAGCTCACTACATACACATTATACACCACCACTAGGGGGAGATCACTACATACAGATTATACACCACCACTAGGAGGAGATCACTACATACAGTTATTCCACCACCACTAGGGGGGATATCACTACATACACATATACACCACCACTAGGGGGAGATCATACATACAGATTATACACCACCACTGAGGGAGGAGATCACTACATAAAGATTATACACCACCAAGGGGGAGATCACTACAATACAGATTATACACCCACACTAGGGGAGATAACTCATACAACATTATACACCACCACTAGGAGGAGCTCACTACATACACATTATACACACCACACTAGGGGGAGATCACTACAACACATTATACACCACCACTAGGAGGAGATCACTACATACACATTATACACCACCACTAGGGGGAGATCACTACATACAGATTATACACACCACTAGGGGGAGATCACTACATACACATTATACACACCACTAGGAGGAGATCACTACATACACATTATACACCACCACTAGGGGGAGATCACTCATACAGATATATACACCACCACTAGGGGGAGATCACTACAATACACAGATACACCACCACTAGGAGGAGATCACTACATACACATATACACCACCACTAGGGGGAGATCCTACATACAGATATACACCCCACTAGGGGAGACCACTACATCAAACATTAACACCACCACTAGGGGGAGATCACTACATACAGATTATACACCACCACATAGGGGGGGATCACTACATACACATTATACACCACCACTAGGAGGAGCTCACATACACATTATACACCACCACTAGGAGGAGATCACTACATACACATTATACACCAACCACTAGGAGGAGATCACTACATACACATTATACACCACCACTGGGGGAGATCACTACATACAGATTATACACCACCACTAGGGGAGACACTACATACACATATACACCACCACTAGGGGGAGATCACTACATACAGATAATACACCACCTCTAGGAGGAGATCACTACATACAGATTATACACCACCTCTAGGAGGAGATCACTACATACAGATTATACACCACCACTAGGAGGAGATCACTACATCACATTATACACCACATAGAAGGAGCTACTACATAGACATATCCCCACCACTAGGGGGAGATCACTACATACACATTATACACCACCACTAGGGGGGGGAGATCACTACATACAGATTATACATCACCACTAGGGGGAGATCACTACATACAGATTATACATCACCACTAGGGGGAGATCACTACATACAGATTATACACCACCACTAGGGGGAGATCACTACATACACATTATACACCACCACTAGGGGGAGATCATTACATACACATTATACACCACCACTAGGGGGAGATCACTACATACACATTATACACCACCACTAGGAGGAGGTCACTACATACAGATTATACACCACCGCTAGGGGTGTACTTGGGGGAGATCACTGCATACAGATTATACACCACCACCAGTGGGGGATCACTGCATACAGATTATACACCACCACTAGGAGATCACTACATACAGATTATACACCACCACTAGGAGGAGATCACTACATACAGATTATACATCACCACTAGGAGGAGATCCACTACAACATTATACACTACCACTAAGGGGAAGCTCCACTACATACAGATTATACACCACCACCTAGGGGAGATCACTACATACAGATTATACATCACCATAGGGGGAGATCACTACTAACAGTTATACACCACCACTAGGGGGAGATCACTACATACAGATTATACATCACCACTAGGGGGAACTCAATAATACGATTATACACACACATAGGGGGGATTACAGCATACAGATTATACACCACCACTAGGGGGGAGATCACTACATCACATTATACACACCACACAGGGGGAGGATCATACATAACATTATACACCACCACTAGGGGGAGATCACTACATACACATTATACACCACCACTAGGGGGAGATCACTACATACACATTATAAACCACCACTAGGAGGAGGCCACTACATACAGATTATACACCACCGCTAGGGGTGTACTTGGGGGAGATCACTGCATACAGATTATACACCACCACCAGTGGGGGATCACTGCATACAGATTATACACCACCACTAGGAGGAGAGCACTACATACAGATTATACATCACCACTAGGAGGAGATCACTACATACAGATTATACACCACCACTAGGGGAGATCACTACATACAGATTATACACCACCACCAGTGGGGGATCACTGCATACAGATTATACACCACCACTAGGAGGAGATCACTACATACATATTATACATCACCACTAGGAGGAGCTCACTACATACAGATTATACACATCACTAGGGGGAGATCACTACATACAGATTATACACCACCACTAGGGGGAGATCACTACATACAGATTATACATCACCACTAGGGGGAGCTCACTACATACAGATTATTCCCACCACTAGGGGGGATTACTGCATACAGATTATACACCACCACTAGGGGGAGATCACTTCATATAGAATATACACCACCACTAGGGGGAGATCACTGCATACAGATTATACATCACCACTAGAGGGAGATCACTGCATACAGATTATACATCACCACTAGGGGGAGATCAAGATATACAGATTATACACCACCACTAGGGGGAGATCACTGCATACAGATTATACACCACCACTAGGGGGAGATCACTACATACAGATTGTACACCACCACTAGGAGGAGATCACTACATACAGATTATACACCACCACTAGGAGGAGATCACTACATACAGATTAACACCACCACTAGGGGAGATCACACATAGATTTATACACACCAATAGGGGAGCTCACTACATACATATTATACATCACACTAGGAGGAGCTCACTACATACAGATTATACACCATCACTAGGGGGAGGAGATCACTACATACAGATATACACCACCCACTAGGGGGAGATCACCATACAGATTATACATCACCACTAGGGGGAGCTCACTACATACAGATTATACACCACCACTAGGGGGGATTACTGCATACAGATTATACACCACCACTAGGGGGAGATCACTGCATACAGAATATACACCACCACTAGGGGGAGATCACTGCATACAGATTATACATCACCACTAGAGGGAGATCACTGCATACAGATTATACATCACCACTAGGGGGAGATCAAGATATACAGATTATACACCACCACTAGGGGGAGATCACTGCATACAGATTATACACCACCACTAGGGGGAGATCACTACATACAGATTGTACACCACCACTAGGAGGAGATCACTACATACAGATTATACACCACCACTAGGAGGAGATCACTACATACAGATTATACACCACCACGAGGGGGAGTCACTACATACACATTATACACCACCACTAGGAGGAGATCACTACATACACATTATACACCACCACTAGGGGGAGCTCACTACATACAGATGATACACCACCACTAGGAGGAGATCACTACATACAGATTATACACCACCACTAGGGGAGATACACTACAGATTATACACCACCACTAGGGGAGATCACTACCTACAGATTATACATCACCACTAGGAGGAGATCACTACATACAGATTATACACCACCACTAGGAGGAGATCACTACATACAGATTATACACCACCACTAGGGGGAGATCACTACATACACATTATACACCACCACTAGGGGGAGGTCACTACATACACATTATACACCACCACTAGGGGGGGATCACTACATACACATTATACACCACCACTAGGAGGAGATCACTACATACAGATTATACACCACCACTAGGGGGAGATCACTACTACAACATACTACACCACCACTAGGAGGAGATCACTACATACACATTATACACCACCACTAGGGGAGATCACTACATACACATTATACACCACCACTAGGGGGAGATCACTACATACACATATACACCACCACTAGGGGGAGATCACTACATACACATTATACACCACCACTAGGAGGAGATCATACATACAGAATACACCACCATAGGGGGAGACACTACATACAGATTATACACCATCACTAGGGGGAGATCACTACATACACAATAATATAATATCTCCCGGGCTTGTAGGATACATCTCTGCTGCAGTCCAGGCTCCTGATTACCCGCTACGTCCACTGCAGGAAGTACTATTTCTGGTCATTTCCCCTGGAAGTTATAATATCCGTTAAAAGATCTGGAGGAAGAAGTGTCCTGGGAACGGAGGTGACAGCAGAGACGGGGATATGGTCCCAGATCCCCACCTCAGTGGTACTGTAGAATCATGGCTCCGTCACAGTAGTGGGAGGAGCATATACAAGACACATCATAAACCATTGGACTCATTGGTCTGGAGAGTAGAAGAAATGGAGAAGATTTTTGTATTTATATATAGTAGAAATTGCATGACATGGAAACACAGGACATGGCAGCTCCTGTTGGTGTATCCGAGGGTGAGGCATGCTGACATGCGGCTTTAAAGGTGCACACAGGACGGGATCGGTGTATGGGGGGTGTAGTCACAGAGAGTCAAGCGCCATGCTGACCCCTGACCTGTGACTAGATGAAAGTGTCATGGACACACAGGACGCAGCTCGCTGTTATGGGGGTGTATCACGAGAGGTCAGAGCGTCCATGCTGACCCTGACCACTGCTGACATGATAGAAGTCGGAACACAGACATGTCAGTCGCGTAGGGGTGTGCCAAGGTAGGAGGCATGCTGCCTACAGCGGATGATAAGTGTCGACACACGACATGGCAGCTCGCTGTGAGGGGGTTGTAGTCACAGAGAGGTCAGAGCGCCCATGCTGACCCCTGACCACTGATGGCTATGATAGAAAGTGTAGGGACACAGGACCATGGCAGCTCGCTGTGTATGGGGGGATGTGGTCACAGAGAGGTCGAGCGCCCATGCTGACCCCTGACCACTGCTGGCTATGATAGAAAGGTGTCAGGGACACACAGGACATGGCAGCTCGCTGTGTATGGGGGGGGTGTGTAGTCACAGAGGGGTCAGAGCGCCCATGCTGACACCTGACCACTGCTGGCTATGATAGAAAGGTGTCAGGACACACAGGACATGGCAGCCTCACTGTGTATGGGAGAGTGGTCACAGAGAGTCAGGTGCCCATGCTGACCCCTGACCACTGCGGCTATGATAGAAAGGTCAGACACAGGACATGGCAGCTCCTGTGTTGGGGGTGTAGTCACAGAGCGGTCAGAGCGCACCCATGCTGACCCCTGACCACTGCTGGCTATGATAGAAACGGTGTCAGTACACACAGGACATGGCAGCTCGCTGTGATTGGGAGGTGTATCACAGAGGGGTCAGAGCACCCATGCTGACCCCTGACCACTGCTTGCTATGATAGAAAGGTGTCAGTACACAGGACATGGCAGCTCACTGTGTATAGGGGCGTGTAGTCACAGAGCGGTCAGAGCACCCATGCTGCCACCTGACCACTGCTGGCTATGATAGAAAGGTGTCAGGACACAGGACATGGCAGCTCGCCGTGCTGGGGTGGGGGTAGTCACAGGGGTCAGAGCACCCATGCTGACCCGACCACTGCGCTATGATAGAAAGGTGTCTGCAACACAGGACATGCAGCTTCGCTGTTATGGGGGGATTGTAGTCACAGAGGGGTCAGAGCACCCATGCTGCACCCTGACCCTGCTGGATGATAGAAAGGTGTAGGAAACAGAAATGGCAGCGCGCTGTGTATGGGGTGTGTAGTCACAGAGGGGTCAGAGGGGCCATGCTGACCCCTGACCACTGACTGGCTATGATAGAAAGGTTGTCAGGACACACAGGACATGGCAGCTCGCTGTGTATGGGGATGTAGTCACAGAGGTCAGAGCAGCGCCATGCTACCCTGAACCTATGGGATGATAAAAGGTGTCAGGACACACAGGACATGGCATCGCTGTGTATGGGGGTGTAGTCAAAGAGGGTCAGAGGCCCATACTGACCCCTGACCACTGCTGGTATGATAAGAAAGGTGTCAGGACAACAGGACATGGCAGCTGCTGTGTATGGGAGTGTAGTCACAGAGGGTCAGGAGCGCCTCATGCTACCCCTGACCACTGCTGGATATGATAAAAAGGTGTCAGGACACACAGGACATGGCACTCACTGTGTATAGGGGTTGTTAGTCACAGAGATGGTCAGAGCGCCCATCTGACCCAGACCACTGATGGCTATGATAGAAGGTGTCAGGACACACAGGACATGGCAGCTGCCTGTGTATGGGGGGTGTAGACAGAGGGGTCAGAGGCGCCCCATGCTGACCCCTGACCACTGGCTGGTATGATAGAAAGGTGTCAGGACACACAGGACATGGCAGCTCACTGGTATGGGGGGTGTATAGTCACAGAGGGGTACAGAGCGTCCATGCTGACCCCTAGACCACTGTGGCTATGATAGAAAGGTGTCACATAACACACAGGACATGGCAGCTCCTGTGTATGGGGGTAGTACAGAGGGTCGTCCCATGCTGACCCCTGACCCTGCTGGCTATGATTAGAAAGGTGTCAGGACACACAGGACATGGCAGCTCGCTGTGTATGGTGGGTGTAGTACAGAGGGGTCAGAGCCCATGTGACCCCTGACCACTGCTGGCTATGTGAGAAAAGGTGTCAAGGACACAGGACTGGCAGCTCCGCTGTGTATGGGGGGTGTAGTCACAGAGGGTCAGAGGCCCATGCGACCCCGACCATGCTGGCTATGATAGAAAGGTGTTGTCAGGACACACAGGACATGGCAGCTCGTGTTTATGGGGGGGTGTAGTCACAGAGGGATCAGGCGCCCATGCTGACCCTGACCACTGCTGGCTATGATAGAAAGGGTGTCAGACACAGGACATGGCAGGCTCGCTGTGTTATGGGGGGTGTAGTCACAGAGGGGTCAGAGCGCCCATGCTGACCCTGCCACTGCTGGTATGCTATAAAAGTGTCAGGAAACAGGACAGGAGCTCGTGTTATGGGGTGTAGTCACAGAGGGGTCAGAGCAGCCCATGATACCCCTGACCACTGCTGGCTATGATAGAAAGGTGTCAGGACACACAGGAATGGCAGCTTGCTGGTATGGGGGGATGTAGTCACAAAGGGGTCAGAGCACCAATGCTGACCCTGACACACTGCGGCTATTAGAAAGGTTCAGGAACAAGGACATGGCAGCTCGCTGTGTATGGGGGTGTAGTCACAGAGGGGTCAGAGCACCCATGCTGATCCCTGACCACTGCTGGCTATGATAGATAGAAAGGTGTCAGGAGACACAGGACATGGCAGTCTCGCTGGTATGGGGGATTATAGTCACAGGGGGTCAGAGGCACCATGCGACCCCTGGACCACTGCTGGTTTAATAGAAAGGTGTCAGGACACACAGGACATGCAGCTCGCTGTGTGTATGGGGGGGTGGTGTAGTCACAGAGGGGTCAGAGCGCCCATGTGTACCCTTACCACTGCTGGCTATGATAGAAAGGTGTCAGGACACCCAGGACATGCAGCTCGCTGTGGTATGGGGGTGTAAGTCACCAGAGAGGTCAGCTCGCCCATGCTGCCCCTGACCCACTGCTTCGACTGATAGAAAGGTTCAGGACACAGGACATGGCGCAGCTCACTGTGTATGAGGGGTGAGTCACAGAGAGGTCAGCGCCCATGCGACCCCTGACCACTGCTGGCTATGATAGAAAGGTGTCAGGACACAGGACATGGCAGCTCGTGTGTATGGGGGGTTGTAGTCACAGAGGGGTCGAGCACCCATGCTGACCCCTGACCACTTGGCTATGATAGAAAGGTGTCAGGACACACAGGACATGGCAGCTTGTGTGTATAGGGGATGTAGTCACGAGAGGGTCAGAGCGCACATGCTGACCCCTGACCACTGCTGGCTATGATTTAAAAAGGTGTTCAGGATACAGGACATGGCAGCTCGCTGTGTTGGGGGGGGTGTATCACAGAGGGGTCAAGAGCCCATGCGACCTGACCACTGCTGGCTATGATAGAAAGGTGTCAGGACACAAGGACATGGCAGCTCGCTGTGTATGGGGGGGTTGTAGATCACAGAGGGGTCAGAGACCCATGCTGACTCTGACCACTGCTGGCTATGATAAAAAGGTGTCAGGACACACAGGACATGGCAGCTCGCTGTGTATTGGGGGTGGTTGTAGCACGAGGGGTCAGAGCGCCCATGTGACCCCTGACCACTGCGGCTATGTAAAAAGGTGTCAGGAACACAGGACATGGCAGCTCGTGGTATGGGGGCGTAGTCACAGAGGGAGTTCAAGTGCCCATGCTGATCCCCTGACACTGCTGGCTATGATAGAAAGGTGTTCAGGACACCCAGGATGCAGCTCGCTGTATGGGGGGGTAGTCACAGAGAGGTCAGTAGGCCCATGCTGACCCTGACCACTGTGGCTATGATAGAAAAGGTGTGTCAGGACACACAGGACAAGCAGCTCGCGTGTGATGGGGCGGTGTAGTCACAGAGGGGTGAGGCGCCCATGCTGACCCCTGACCACTGTGTGCTATGATGAAAAGGGTCAGGACACACAGGACATGGCAGCTCACGTGTATGGGGGGGTGTAGTCACAGAGAGGGTCAAGGGCCCATGCTGACCCCTGACCACTGCTGGCTATATAGAAAGGTGTCAGGACACACAGGACATGGCAGTCGCTGTGTATGGGGGGTGTAGTCACAGAGTGGTCAAGCGCCATGCGACCCCTGACCACTGCTGGATATATAGAAAGGTGTCAGGACACCATAAGGACATGGCAGCTGTGTGTATGGGGTGTAGTCACAGGGGGTCAGAGCGCCCATGCTGACACCCGACCACTGCTGGCTATGATAGAAAGGGTTGGTGTGGACACACAGGACATGGCAGATCGCTGTGTATGGGGGGTGTGTAGTCACAGAAGGGGCAGAGCGCCCATTTGACTACCCCTGACCACTGCTGGATATGATAGAAAGGTTTGTCAGGACACACAGGAAATGGGCAGATCGCTGGTATGGGGGTTGTAGTCACAGAGGGGTCAGAGCGCCAGGCTGACCCTGACCACTGCTGGTATGATAGAAAGGTTGTCGGACACACAGGACATGGCGAGCTCGCTGTGTATGGGGGTGTAGTTCACAGAGGGGTCAGAGCCACATGCGACCCCTGACCCCTGTGGGCTATGATAGAAAGGTGTCAGACACACAGGACATGGCAGTCGCTGTGTATGGGGGGTGTAGTCCACAGAGGGGTCAGAGCGACCCATGATGACCCTGACCACTCGGCTATGTCGATAGAAAGGTGTCAGGACACACAGACATGGCAGCTCGTGTTGTATGGGGGGGTGTTAGTCACAGGAGAGGTCGTCAGAGCGCCCATGCTGACCCTGACCACTGCTGCTATGATAGAAAGGTGTCAGGACACACAGGACATGGCAGCTCGCTGTGTATGGGGGGTGTAGTACAGAGGGGTCAGACGCCATGCTGACCCCTGACCACTGTGGATATATAGAAAGTTGTCAGGACACAGGACATGGCAGCTCGTCGGTGTATGGGGGGTGTAGTTGTAGCACAGAGGGTAGAGCCACATGACTGACCCTGACCATGTGGCTATGATAGAAAGGTGCAGGACACACAGGACATGGCAGCGCTGTGTATGGGGGATTGGGTATGTCACGAGGGGTCAGAGCGCCCATGCTGACCCTCGACCACGTGGATATATAGAAGGTGTCAGGACACACAGGACATGGCAGTCGCTGTGTATGGGGGTGTGTCCACAGAGAGGTCAGACGCCCCATGCTGACCCCTGACACTGCGGCTATTGGTAGAAAGGTGTGTCAGGACACACAGACATGGCAGCTCGCTGTGTATGGGGGGAGGTGTGTAGTCACAGAGGTCAGAGCCCCAGCTGACCCCATGACCACTGCTGGCTATGATAGAAAGGGTGTCAGGACACACAGGACATGGCAGCTCGCTGGTAAGGGGTGTTGTAGCACAGAGGGGTCAGAGCGCCCATGCGACCCCGACCACTGTGGCTATGATAGAAGGTGTATTCGGACACACAGGACAGGCAGCTCGCTGTGTATGGGGGTGTAGTCACGAGGGGTCAAAGCCCCATGCTGACCCCTGACCATGCTGGCTATGATAGAAAGGTGTCAGGACACAGGACATGGAAGCACTGCTGTGTATGGGGTGGTGTTAGTCACAGAGGGGTCAGAGCGCCCATGCTGACCCTGACCACTGCTGGCATGATAGAAAGGTGTCAGGACACACAGACATGGCAGCTCGCTGTGTATGTGGGGGTGGTTGTAGTAACAGAGGGGTCAGAGCGCCCTGCTGACCCCTGACCACTGCGGCATGATAGAAAGGTGTCAGGACAACAGGACATGGCAGCTCGCGGTTGTTGGGGGGTGTAGTCACAGAGGGGTCCAGAGCGCCATGCGACCCTGACCACTGCTGGACTTGATAGAAAGGTGTCAGGACACACAGGACAGGTCAGCTCGCTGTGTATGGGGGGTGTAGTCACAGAGGGGTCAGAGCGCCCCGCTGGACCCCTGCCACTGTGGCTATGATAGAAAGGTTCAGGACACACAGGACGTGTGCAGCCTCAGGTCGTCTATACTGTAATGTTTTTGGTATGTATGTATTTCTTTGGATGTAATGAATGTGCACAGCTGCCGGGGCTCATCATCCGTCTGATATGGATTAATTATATATTATACTGTATGTGGATGCTTAGAGATGTCACAGCGCTGGCTCGTCAGAGGTGTATGTTATTAGTGAATGTAGGTGTTACCTGTATGTGGATGTATTAGTGTATGTATGTATTAGTGTATGTGGATGTATTAGTGTATACTTGTATTAGTGTATGTGGATGTATTAGGGTATGTATGTATTACTGTATGTATGATTAGGGTATGATGTATTAGTGTATGTATGTATTAGTGTATGTATGTATTGTTGTATGTGGATCTCATAGTGCATGTGATGTATTAGTGTCTGTGGACTGAATTAGGTAGATGTATGTATTAGTGTATGTGGATGTATTTAGAGTATGTATGTATTAGTGTATGGGGATGTAGAGTGTATGTGGGATGTATTAGAGTATGTATGTATTAGTGTATGGGGATGTATTAGTGGATGTATATATTAATGTATGTAGTATTAGTGGATGTGGGATGTTGTATTAATGTAGGTGGATGTATTAGCGTATGTATGTATTAGTGTATTGTGGATGATTGTAGTGTATGTGTATTATTAGTTGATGTATGTATTATGTTTGTGGATGTATTAATGAGTGGATGATTAGCCGTATGTATGATTAGTGTATGGGGATTGTATTAGTGGATGGATGTATAGTTGTATGTGGATGTATTAGAGTATGTATGTATTAGTGTAGGGATGATTAGTTTATGTTAATCTTTAGGTATGTATGTATTAGTGTATTGGGGATGTATTAGTGTATGATATATTAATGTATGGATGTATTAGTGTATGGGATGGATTAATGTAGTGTGCGAGGTATTAGCGTATTAGGTATTAGTGTATTGGCGTATTAGGGTATGAGTATAATTCGTGTATGTATGTCATTAGTGTATGTGGAGTATTAATGTAGGTGGAGGTATAGCGTATGGGTAGTGTATAGTGTATGGGGAATGTATAGGGTATGTATGTCTCGTGTGGTATGTATGTAGTGTTATGGGATTGAATTAGAGTATGGATGTATTTAGGTATGGGCTGTAGTGAGGTATGTATAGATAGTTATGTATTGTGTTAGTGTCTGTGGAGGTATTAATGTAGGGGGAGGTATTAAGAGTATGTATGTAGTAGGGTATGTATGTTGGTATGTGTATGGATTAGGGCATGTGATGTATAGCGAAATGTATGTATCTAGTGTATGTGTAAGTATTAGTGTATGTGGATGCATTAGTGTATATGTAGGTATTAGTGTATGGGAGTATCTGTATGTGTATGTATTAGTGTATGTATGTTATTAGGTATGTATGTATTACGTAGTGTATGGATAGGGAGTTATGTATTAGTGTATGTATGGATTCGTGTATTGGATGTTGCGAGTAGTGTCGGTAGTGTACTGTATGTGTATGGATGAGTGTATGTATGTATTAGGTAGATGTATTATTGATGTGGAGTATTAGGTATTGTATGTAGTAATGTAGGTGTATGTATTGTGTATGTAGAGATGTATTGGGATGTAGTAACGTATTTGGATGTAATTAGTGTATGTGGGTATAGGGTATGAGTAGTATGAGCGTATGGGAGGTAGTAGTGGATGTGGATGGATAGTGGTATGGGGATGGAGTGAGGTATGTGGAGGATTACTGTATGTGGAGGTGTAGTGTAGGGGATGATTAGTGTATGGTAGGAGTTAGTGTATGTGGATGGATTAGTGTATGTGTGTTACGTATGGGAGTGATTAGTGTATGTGGATGGATAGTGTATGTGGATGATAGTGTATGTATGCTTAGGGTATGAGGATGCTATTAGGGTAGGATGGATTGGTAGGGGATGTAGTAGTGTTGTATGTATTAGTGTATTGTGTAGATAGGGATGTGCACCGCCGAGGCTCGTAATACGTGTGTGGCTGTGCGGTGTGTGCGATAAGGCAGGAGGCTTTACCCAGTTTCCATGTTGGTGATGGGGGTCTGTCCTGGAAATTCAGAATAAATTACCGATGAGAAGAGTAAGGGGGGGATGTGGAGGAGCGGGGGGCACTGTGGAGGAGGGGGGCGCTGGTGTGGGGGGGGGGATAGGGTTGGTTGTGGAAGGGGGGCTCTTCTGGTGAGGAGGGGGGGCTCTGGTATGAGGGGGGCTTGTGGAGGAGGTTGTGTGGGGGTGTGTGGAGGAGGAGGGAGGGGGGGAGTCATGTTTCAGAGCAGGCTTCGTCTCCGAGCCAGTGCTGGGGCTGCGCGCTTCGCTCTTCGCATCCACCGCTGTCTCAATCCCTTGTACGAGAAAGAGAGACAGACAGAAGTGAGAGATGCAGCGGAGATGAGCTAGACCCCTGTGGGGCAAGGATCAACGACGCAGAGGAGGCGGCAGCAGACGACGCAGAGGAGGCGGCAGCAAACGACGCCGACGAGAGAGTGGGAGAAGAGGCAGTGAAGGCTGCAGGAGAAGAGGCAGAGGAAGCGGCAGCGGGCCAAGAGCCATAGGAGGCAGCAGCGGGGGAAGATTAGAAGTACCCACAAGTACTTGAGCCCAAGCGACCACATAGAAGACGCCAAGGAGGCGGCAGCAGAAGACGCCGAGGAGGCGGCAAGAGAAGACGCCGAGGAGGCGGCAGCAGACGACGCCGAGGAGGCGGTAGCAGACGACGCCGAGGAGGCGGTAGCAGACGACGCCGAGGAGGCGGCAGCGGGAGGCGGCAGCAGACGACGCCGAGGAAGCGGCAGCGGGAGGCGGCAGCAGACGACGCCGAGGAGGCGGCGGCAGACGACGCAGAGGAGGCGGCAACAGATGACGCAGAGGAGGCGGCAGCAGACGACGCAGAGGAGAGAGCGGGAGAAGAGGCAGTGGAGGCTGCAGGAGAAGAGGCAGAGGAAGCGGCAGTGGGCCAAGAGCCAGAGGAGGCAGCAGCGGGGGAAGATTAGAAGTACCCACAAGTACTTGAGAGGAGGCAGCAGCGGGGGAAGATTAGAAGTACCCACAAGTACTTGAGCCCAAGCGACCGCATAGAAGGCGCCGAGGAGGCGGCAGCAGAAGACGCCGAGGAGGCGGCAGCAGAAGACGCCGAGGAGGCGGCAGCAGAAG
>WNYA01001496.1:0-12067 GCA_019512145.1 Engystomops pustulosus
TTTCTGTGGTTTATTCAATGATCAGCATTTTTTATCAGAGTTTTTTCTTCCCCCATTGTCCATAACCTGTTTTTCTGTCATTTGTCCACCTCGTTTTTTAACTCCATTAATCAATGACTCTTCTCTAGAATAAGGCGATAATGAAATCTATTAATTGCAATTAAATAACTTATTTCTCAGATGTATTCAAATCATGAAATGAGGGGGGGGGAGATTTTTGAGTCCAATAATTAAGTAATTATTGGAATCAAGATAAAAAAAAAATTCTACAAAAAAATGATTAAATAAATATAACAAATATAATAAAATAACTAATTAAAGTGGAATCAAATAAAAAAAAGAAAGAAAATAAATGAGCGATTAGGAAAATGTAATAAAACCTAGAAGATTAATCGCTAATTGTCGCCGTGAGATGCGGAGGGCGAGAGAAATTCTTGGAATTCCAGATGGAAATGCAGCAGAGTTCATCTTGACTCTTAACCCGCCGCAGCAGCCTTTACCTTGACCCTTTCCCATGGATTTCTATGGCTTTTGTTGTGAGATGTTGCGCTGCTAGTTTTCATGGTGATGACGCATAGATGTGATATAATGTATTCTGTAGACACATATGGGGGGGGGGGTGACCCCACGACCTGTCACCCCTCTTACACGGGAGGCAAGAGTAAAAGGGCATCTACATTTTTCATGGAAGATTCGACTAGACAAGAGCGTGAGGAGAGGCAGGTGCGGAACAAATGAGATGTGATGGGAGCCGAGTACCTGCGAGGGGGAAGGACTCAGGATGGAGGGAATGCCGCGGCTGTAAGACTCATGGGGGGGGTCTATGGGAGTGCAGGAGGGATGGAGATAAAGAAGAAGGATACACGGAATGGGAGCAGGAAGAAAGATCCAAAAGTGGATACAATGTACAGGCAGGTGGCTCAGTGGTTAGCACTAAGACCTTGCAGTGCTGGGGACATGGGTTCAAGTCCCCTCCAGGTCAACATCTGCAAAGAGTTTGCATGTTCTCTCCGTGTTTTCATGGGTTTCCTCCGGGTCCTCTGGTTTCCTCCCACACTCCAAAACATACTCGTAGGTTGATTAGATTGGGAGCAGGGACCGATTTGGCAAGATCTGTGCAGCGCTGCGGAATCTGTGTGCGCTATATAAATAAAGCAATTATTATTAATGTAGCCAACAACTGCCAACCCACAGCCGACAAACTGCCTATAGTATACTCTCTGATTATAATATATATCGATAGATAGATACATAGATAGATAGATAGATAGATAGATAGATAGATAGATAGATAGATAGATAGATATAGGACTGACTGTGTATCCTGCAGGGTGATGTGATGCATATTGTGGGATTTAATCTTGGCCCCATTCACTGTAATGAAGTTGAGCTGTAGTACCACTCATCACCTGTAGACAGGGGGGGCGCTATCTATAGAAGTAAGCAGCCATATATTTGTTATCTCAGATATTCTCCTTTTTCCTCTACCTCTGACAGCCCATCAATGTTATAAGAATTATGCTGAAGGTTGTTGGGGCCCCCACATGCTGGGGCCCGGGTGTGACCGCTATCTGTTTACATGCGGTGTCACCGTCCACCTGCCAGCTCGGCCATGTGTCAGCAGCAGATCCGTGGCAGCGAGGTGGCAGCGCGGTCAGAGGTGCGGCGCTCTCAGCTGGGAGATGGATCGGCCGTCTCATTGTAACGAGCCGCTCTCTTCGTGTTGCATTCGTCTTTAGAGCGCGGTTTCCGTCACAGTGTCGGCCATTAGTCACGGAGGACATTAGTCCAGCTGTCGCTGTCACCGTAAGTAGCATCTCAGGATAAATTAATTTTTCAATAAACATAATGGGTCGTCGTGGCTAAGTGGATCTGCCACGTCCCGAGATGGATGAGACCGCTGCTCGGCACTGCACTGTACTCCATGCTACGTATCAGCTGAGGGTTTGTTACAATGTGATGGGACACTTTCCAATCCTAAAATAATTTTGACTTTGGAAAACATATGAGTCCTGCTGCTCTAATATAATCCTCAGGTCCAGAGATTTTACTCTGACCCATCTAAGGTGGAGAACTGGGGTCAGTCTGGTCTAGTGGGGGGCGGAGGGGGGGGGGGCACAGGTCCCAAGGTGCACAGGAGGCCCAATAGTAAAAACACTTTCTTATAGAGAGGATTACTAATGATTGGGTATCTCCATCGTGTGTACTACTGCGAGTATCATAAAGCAGTTAAAGGGGTAATTAAAGGGATATTCCAGTTATATCTGTATCTTGGTGATTGGTGCGATCCATCTGGAGGGGCCTTTACCATTCATGAGAACGGGGGAAACTTCTAACGCCATTGGAGATTGTAAAATAGCTCCCAGTATCCACACCATAGAGAAAGAATGGGGTAACCCTATGAGCACCACCGACCATGCAGAAATTTGGACCCTTTTCTTTTGACCCCCACAGCTGGTTATTATACACACACACACACATATATAAATATATACTATAAGAGAAGAGGGCATCCACATTTTCTGTTTAATTCATAGATATTTTTTGGGTAGCCCCATGAATACCTCCCCCAAACTCCATGCGGCACGCACTTTCATGTTACCGTAATCAACTTACAGATTTTCCAAAATTGTTACCAAAATTGCACTAAAATCGTAATCATGATTTATCTTAAGAAAATCAGCCCAAAGATAAATCATAGGAAAAAAGGGGAAAAAGAAAAGGCGCACAATGGAGACTCGCGCTACACCTGCCCCGTAGTGTCCAGCTTATAGCTCCCTCTACTGGTGGACTAGATGGTCTGATCCTGCGCATAACATTGATAACCACACAGATAAAAGCCGGCGACCTCTACCCTCCACCTCACCAGGACTTCAGAAGTCGAGGTGTTAATGGCACCGCCGCGGTATCAACCTCTTGACTCATGAACCTAATGACTCGTTCACGTCCCGAGCTTCTTTTTTAAGTATCAGTGTAATTTTGTCATTATGAAGCTGCTGCTATTTTAGTGCCAGCGCTGAAAACTCCTCATAACCGGGAAAGAACCTGCGGAATCAGAGAGAGACACAATTGCGCGTGATTATGTGGCGGCTGTTGACAACACTTACGGGGAAGCATCTGCCGCCGTCGTGTCAGTCATTAAGCGCCATTCCGGCTCCCACAAAGCTTCTAGTTACTTTAATTGTACAAGTAATTTCCCTTCCATCTCGCGCAGGTAGAGGAGTCGCTTATTATTTGCATCAAAATGCATCGTACAAACAACAAAAAAATCAATGGGCGCCGCGCTGTCACACACGTCGCCGCTCCTCCATTGTCTCCCATGGAAATCCGCAGAATCGTTACAATGTAATTACCGGAATCTACAACCCTGATGGGGAACCAGGGAGCGGCCTCGAAAATAGCGCCATCAAGTGTGACCGGTTCTACGCCGCCCGTAACATCCCAATCGGACGCGCGCAGAACGGCGCCCATCACCGCCTGTCAGGACACAAAGACGCTCAATAATATTGGATTCTGGGGACAATAGAAGGAGACGACTGAACGAGGCAGAAACAGGAAGGAAATAGATAAAATGTGTAAAACGCGTGAGGACGTGTAAACAGGGGATTATCACAGTCTATTCTATATTCTTACACTTCTTTTTGTAACTTTTTAGAATTTTTGACTATTGAATTGTTGCCTATTTTGCGACTTTCTCACCCGGCCAGAAAGGTTTGCCGTAACCTGAGTTTTCTGGCGTTGCATCTGAAATACATAAGCTATATAGATAGATATGAAATATATAGATATTAGTGGATCCTGGGTAATAAGGAGAGCTGCTGGAAACTGATCTCTACAGAACAGGAAGTATCTGATTATCATAAGGTTTATATATAGCAGATGTAGAAAGACATCAACAAAATCTCTTACTATCATGTAGGACATGGGGCCACATTTACTAAGAGTAGTGCAAACTGCATTAAAAGTGCTACTTCCGTGTTTAATACTTGGTGCGCCAGATTCATGAAGAACGTGCACCAGAAACCATGAATCTGGCGCTGCCTGCACTGCTCCGACAGAGTTCACCAACTTTTTTTGTGGTGCACCTTTAACATGGGGCTTGCAACTTAATTATGTCAGACTTTGCAGGCTAAATCTGGCGCACGGTTGGAATGAGCTCCAGAACATCCCTTAATCTGTGTCGCGTGGTGCCAAGTGCAGCGTGTGCCACAATTGTGTCACGTGCTCCAGAAATGTGTCTCAGACACTTGTTATACCTGTACAAGCAGTTTGCTCTGAAAAGAACGTGCAAAGTCCGACAAAACTGCTACAAGGACCTTAGTAAATGAGCCCCATTGAGCTTCTTCCTCCATATAATCCCCCAGTGTTCTGCGTCTTCGTACATGGCGACCTCCGCTGCTCACTTGTCTTTAGAGTCTCTTTTATGGCGCATAATAATATCAGCATTGTAAATATTCCGCTCTTTCTTGTGAAACGTTTCTAATGCAACAATATCAGGTTTTAAAGGGATATTAACCATTACTGTCCGTGTGACAGAACACAATGGGGCACATTTACTTAGGGCCGTGCGCCAGTTTTCTGTTGGACATTGCACATTCTTTTCAGTGCGTATAAGAAGTGTCTGAGACACCTTTCTCGCGCATGCTGCACTATTCTTCATGCGACACAAATTTGGCACTGTAGAGGGCGTTCTGGTGCACAGTCGGACCGGGCGGCACATTTTTCATGCAAAGTCCAATGTTAAAGGTGCACCAAAAAATAAAGTTGCAGGGGGCACCAGATTCATGAAGATCGTGCACCAGAAATCCTGAATGTGGCGCCCCCTGCACACCACACATGACACTGCACAGAGTACACACTGCACTGTTCTTAGTAAATGTGGGCCTATGTGCAGTGTCCTGTGTATAGTGCAGGGGGCGCCAGATTCATGATTTGTGTCTCACGTTCTTCATGAATCTGGCGCCCCGACATAGTGCTCCGACATAGTGCACCATTTTTTTTTTTTTGGTGCACCTTTAATATGGGGCGTGCACCTTTATTGACACAATGGGGGTCATTTACTAAGGGCCCGAATTGCTTTTTTAGGGCGGGTTACCCGAATGTTTCCGATTTCCCTGAATTGCCCCGGGGTTTTGGTGCACGTGATCGGATTGTGGCGCATCGGCGCTGGCATGCACGCAATGGAAATCGGGGGGCATGGCCAAACGAAAACCCGACGGATTTGGAAAAACCGGTGCATTTTAAAAAAAAAAGTGTCGCTGGACACGCACTTACCTGCACCCAGCAACGGATCGTGAACTCAGGCGGACCCCGGCGGACTTCAGCGCAGCAGCAACACCTGATGGCCATCGGAGGAACTGCCTAAGTGAATCGCCGGAAGACCCGAATCCACCGAAGAGAACGCGCCGCTGGATCACGAATGGACCGGGTAAGTAAATCTGCCCCAATGTATGGATGTATTAGTATTATATGGGTGTATTATGTGAATGCGGTATTTAGCTATTATATACGTGTTGTATGGGGGTGTTTTTGGGTTCTGTATTATGTAAACATCAGATACATTTTCCACAATGTATATTACAATGTAACAATAGAGGGAGTGCAGCCTGGACACTGTACAGATGAGGAGTCTATGGAAGACGGATGTGGGGGAAGGTTTTCCATTCTCTATACATTAGGGCATCACATCCGTGTTACTGATCAGCAGGGAGAGTTCTGACAGTATCTGGGATCCCGCAGCGAGACCTGACAGGACCAATACACATGGAATCCAAGGGGGAGAAACAAAGGAGAACAAGTCCTTCCCCTTCCACTTCTTCCCGCTAGCAAACAGCAGGAGGCATGACTCTTATCCTAATCCCAAGGCCACGATAGGGGTCAAAGGTCAGGAGCAAAGAGGCAAGAATTGATCCAGGATTCATGGGTCTAACCTTGATGTCACAGCTGGTGCTCACAACAACATATAAATCTATCGGAAGGAATTACAATTCCAAATTCATCTCATCCCCTCCCCCCCCAACTGCTATAGAGAGATTTTCCACCCAAAATCCAAAAAGTTACTATATATGCCCTTTGACCCCTGAGCCTTTCAATCCAATCTAAACAATTCCTTTGGATAAGAAAATATTAAATTATGGAAGTTATGTTATTAGGGGCCCCACTAATCACTATCATGGGGGTCCAGAGGGGCTCATTCTACCTTTCCATCCCCATCATGATAAGGAGGGATTCTGCTTAGACGTCACATCCAGGAATACATAACATACCCGCTACATTGTTTCCTCCTGCGACTGAGCATGACCTCTCCTCTACCCCCTCTCCATAGGTATGGTTTAATAACCGTATGGTGGTATTATCTGACCACCCAAAACTAAAGTTTTGTTCATGGTATCATTTGGTATTGGGTGAACACCTGTGAGTAGCCTGAATGTAACACGGCGAGTCCACAACCCGGACCCCATAATAGGGATTTAGGGGAGTTATATAAACATATTCTGATGCGGTTACACTCCTGTATACCTATGAGGACGCCTCTGATGGATACTACTATATAGAGGTACAGAGGCCTCTATCTCCGTGTGCTACCCCCAGAGTAATGGATACCAGGGGCTCTCCATCGACCTCCATCGTATAATGGGGGTCCACCTTACCCTGTGCACTCTCTAAATGGGGATCATTTATGTAATTTATGTGACCTTTCCCTTTCTTCTTGACCTTTATGAAACCCGTTTATACTGTGAAGAAGGATCCGGGGGGCTCTGGAGGATGCGCCATCAATAATACATGGATGGAGTCTGGGTGCCCGGGGCGACGTCAGCTGTGAACGCGGCCGGCGCAATAAGCCACTTTTTGTTGCTCGCTTTAATTTACTGCTTAAATGGCATCAAAGTGCGGAGAGGACGCAGCCATTTTCTTACTTGAATAAATTTGCCTTTAAGTGTAAAAGAGAAATAAAAGGGAGGGCGGCCGCCGTCCTAATGAGCCGGTTTGACCTAGACAGAAGATTTTGCTCGATTTGCCTGGTAAATTCGCTTTCTACATGAGGTTGTGTGTTCAGCGGTGACCCTGCTCTTATATACAGGTCTCACATCATCCCTTAAAGGGGGAGTATCGGGTCCAGAATTCCTCCAGAACTAATCCTAGCGTCGTGTAGGGGGCTTTACGAGGAGAAGAAATTGACTATTGTGAACAGAAACCTATGAAGCAATGCAGAGATAATCATCTTTTTGCATTTATGTAAATCAGCCTTAAAGTGCACTGGGGGTGGAGCCTGTTTGTCAGATTTGTCTACAGACACTCATGATGCATAAAAGGATGAAAATGTCAATAGTCTCTTACAGGGCAACGATTTAAAAGCAGAGGTGAAGCACTTGTGGCCATCCTAAGCCAAGTCTGCAAATTCTGTCCCGCCAACAGTGCACTTACATGCTGCTTTGCATATTCAGAATTGAAAATCATCTTCTCGTGGCTTCAATAGTTTGTGGCCACTATTGGTTTGCCTCCTCGGTTATTATTAACCACTTGCTGGCCACCAGATGTCTATAGAAAAGCCGTGTGTGTGTATAGTGCAGGGACCTAGAGAGACACAGATCAAGAATTATTTAATGGAATTAAGCATTATTTAAAAAACAGTAAAAAAAAACCTAAAAAATTAAAACAAAAAAATTTAATTCAATGTGGCACATTTACCATTCGGAGGTGCCGCGATTCACTAAGATCGTGCGCCCGATATCCTGCATGTGTCGCTTCCCCGCTCAGGTCCTCGGAGTTCACCTTCTCTTCCGGTGCATGTAAGTGCATTGTCCGTGAATAATGCTGTGCGGGGAGTCACTAAGATCGCTCCCCGAATATGCATGTGTCGTTCCCTGCTCAGGTCCTCGGGATCACCGTTCTTCTTGGTGCATGTAAGTGCATTGTCCGGTATAGTCGCTGTGCGGGGAGCACTAAGATCGTGCACCCGATATCCTGCATGTGTCCGTTCCCGTCAGCGTCCCGGAGTTCACCTTATTCTTCATGGGATGTAAGTGCAGTTGTCCGTGTATAATGCCGCGGTGCGGGGAGTCACTAAGATCCTGCGCCCGATATCCTGCATGTGTCACTTCCCCGCTCAGGTCCCTGGAGTTCACCTTCTTCTTCCTGGTGCATGTAAGTGCATTGTCCGTGTATAATGCGCTGTGCGGGGAGTCACTAAGATCCTGCCCCGATATCCTGCATGTGACACTTCCCCGCTCAGGTCCCCGGAGTTCACCTTCTTCTTCCTGGTGCATGTAAGTGCATTTTCCGTGTATAATGCACTGTGCGAGGAGTCACTAAGATCGTGCGCCCGATATCCTGCATGTGTCGCTTCCCCGCTCAGGTCCCTGGAGTTCACCTTCTTCTTCCTGGTGCATGTAAGTGCATTGTCCGTGTATAATGCGCTGTGCGGGGAGTCACTAAGATCCTGCGCCCGATATCCTGCATGTGTCACTTCCCGCTCAGGTCCTCGGAGTTCACCTTCTTCTTCCCGGTGCATGTAAGTGCTTGGCTTGCGACACAATTTTGAATGTTAAATCCCGTACTCAGTCCGAATCAGTCGGGTTGTCCAACGGCTACGCCCCCCGATTTGTGTTGCATGAAATTTGGCGCGATTGCACCAAATTCCAATCGCTTGCACTAATAAAAACCAGTTAAATGCGGCGCAAAACGGAAAAAGTCGGGAAACCCGGCGAAAATGCGGTCCGCGGACCCTTAGTAAATGTGTCCCAATATATTAGAAGAGGCAGAACTTGAAGGTGTTCAATTCCCCCACAGCGCCTCCACAGGAGAGATGCAGCATTGCACAGTTCTCATTGATATCTCTGGTCATTTTGGGTTGGGTCCTGACGTCTTGGGTCCTCCACAGTGGGAGACGCTCTTTGTAGTTGATCTCTGTTATAATAATATTATAATCTATAAAGGGGAACCCTTCCTACTATTTCCCCCATAGCCCTACAGAATTGAGTTTTTCTAATCCGCACACATAAAGCTTCCAGCAGTGGCGCCGACCATCGTAGTGACGGATTTCGTCTGTGGCGCCGTCCCGTCCACACGCGGGTCATAAATACGTATGATTTGTGACAATGTACCAGCGCGGCGTTACACAAATAAAGAGCCGCCTGTCAATGTGACCTGATCATTACACCCGGGCAGAATACAAATCATCCCTGTAGTGTTTCCATGCGGCGGACGTAGCTGCGTAGCGTTATATATGACCGTATTATATGGCGGCTCCGTCCCTTGTGTGTCAACACATCGAGCCGCAGCGTTACTGTAAGTGTGTAATTACAGAATGGCGCGGGATCCAATGCATAGCAATGCGAGATGTGACCGCAGGCCGCGGCGTGATGGATGGGGGGAAATCATCCGCAACATTGTATCAATAACGAATTATAATATCCATAGGAACCTCATGTGTAATATATTCTTACAATGGGTTGTACTTACAGCTGCTGCTGCTGGGGGGCGCTGTGGAGCCTATGGGGCCAGCCACTGAACTTTACATGACTAGGATAGAAATGGGGCAATGTAGGAAATCCGGCACACGGTGCAACTGAGCACCGGAACGTCCCCTAATTTGTGCATGGAGGCTAACGCAGCTGCATCACAAAACGGTCGCGTGAGACACAACAGCAGCGCAGACACTTCTTATATACAAGTGCAAGGAGTTTACATCTCATTTCATGCATTATGAAGCAAACATACCTTGAGAGTGCTGCAGCTACACTGATGCAGAAACATATCTTGTTTAATCCCTGGGCTGAGTGTTTTTGCTGAAAAAAAAACAATTACAAAATGATCCAAATTACACAGGAGCTTTCTGAACAGCCAAGACAGGACTAATCAACCTGAGCTGAATGACTCATGCATAGCAGCTGGGGGATGGTGCAGCAATTGATTATTCTGCCTGGCAGGGAGAACAGTGATTGCATCATCCTCGGGTTCAGTGCATAACTAATGTGAGAGGAAAAGCGCTGAGCCCAGGTACAGGAGCGACAAAGCTTCATTATCATAATTTTATAGCTTATAGCTTTTTCAGCATAACCACTCAGCTCAGGGATTAAACAAGATATGTTTCTGCAACAGTGTAGCTACAGCAGTCTCCGGGTATGTTTGCTTCGTAATGAATGAAATCACCTGGTAGGTTTCCTTTACGGATGACCTTTTATTTCAGTAATGTTTGTGCAGTCACCCACCTCAGGCACAATGAAGAGAAAAGATTAATCGGAAAACCCCTTTAAGGATACAGAATAGAACCACTTGTAAATTCATTGGGGGACATGTAGCTTTATTTCTGCTAGTTTTTTTTTTAGGCGCAAAACTGGTTCAGGGCAGGTGCAGAGAAAGGTTTTTTTTTTTTTTACTTGGACCCTGTTTTACCATGTAAATTGGAATTAGATGATATTCTTTAAGGCTGTGTTCACACGCGGCGCTTAGTTTTATGTGTTACCAGCATTTGGCTGGTTAGAAAGTGTTTATTTCTTCATTGCTGGAAGTGTAAGCAGCTATGAAAACAATAACACAGTAGCTTACACTTCCAACAATGAAGAGAAACGCTTTCAAACCAATCAAACGCATGGGAACATGTGAATAGCATCCCAAACGCGGTGTGTGACCGCAGCCTCATATGTCATTACCTCCCTGGGATGTGACTACAGTGCTTAAAGGAAACCTACCATTTGATCTCATGCATTATGAAGCAAACATACCTTGAGAATGCTGTAGCTACAACAATGCAGAAACATATCTTGTTTAATCCTTGAGCTGAGTGGTTTTGCTGAAAAAACAATAATTTTCAGGACCATGGGAAAGCTGGGTCAGGCTGGCTGACATAAACACATTACACACGGGAGCTTGTAATTACAAATGGAGGTTAGTCAAGACATGACTAATCAACCTGAGTTGGGTGACTTATACACAGCAGTGATCAGGTGGATGGTGCAGCAATTGATTATTCTGTCTGGCAGGGAGAAAAGGGATTGCATCATTGCCTGCTGCAGAGAAAAACTCACTCACATGCAAGGACAAGCGCTGAACCAAGCGCTGAAGGAGCCACAGAAGCGACAAAGCTTCATTATCATAATGTTATATCTGTTTTATCAGCAAAACCACTCAGCTCAAGGATTAAACAAGATATGTTTCTGCATCAGTGTAGCTACAGCAGTCTCAAGGTATGTTTGCTTCATAATGCATCAAATTATTTGATAGGTTTCCTTTAAAAATGCAGGGCACGGCCTCAAATCCAAAGGGAAGGGAAAGAGCTCAAGGGGAGACAGTGTATCAGCTTGTGAAGCTGCAGCAAGGAGGGGCTCTAGTAACTTTGAGTTTTACATTTTCTTTTATGATTTTTAGTAAATTCGTTTTTTCTTTGATGTATAGAGGGCGGTGCGAGGAGCCAGACACAACGCAGGCAATGCCGATAAATCGTCCATTATAACCCGGATAGGAGAAGCCACATCAGACGCCGTGTAAGAATAATAGGGAGAATTACATATTCTGATCCTGTAAAGTGTTTCATCAATTAGCGGCGGCCGAGGATTCGGGAACATTTCACGTCACCTGTAATTTCTCCTTCTGTCGCCGGATGTTTTAATGAGGCGCCGGAGACATAAATCATCCGTTATTTTCCATCATTCTTCAGGATTGCGGCGCTGAGTTATTTCCCTAATAGTAGATTGTCTGTAATAAAGAGATTATTGATGGAAAACTTCCAGGACGACGCACGGTTATTGATTAGCGCTTTACCTCTCCCTCTAACACGGACGGGATTGGTGAGAAATGAAGATCAATCACCGGCCCCGATACATGAGGATTAATAGGAAACAAGACTGCGGATAATAGTATCCAGGGAAGCTGCAACTCATCGCAACTATCTATATAAACTGTAACGGTATAACCTGGGTATTATATGTACAGCCTCTATAACCTGGGGATCTCCTGTATATAATGATATATGTACAGCCCGTATAACCTGGGGATCTCCTGTATATAATGATATATGTACAGCCGGTATAACCTGGGGATACCCTGTATATAATGATATATGTACAGC